>JAAGNO010022315.1:7716-74770 GCA_033439905.1 Ceryle rudis
CCCATTCTCAGCCATCTGCTCTAACCAGGAAAACCAGCCCAAAAGATTTAAACAAGAACCCAACCCGGGCCCAGGCAGAGCTGTCTCTGCCAAATTCCTGCTCAGCCAGGCAGGGAGGGTAGAGGAGAAGAGGCTGCAGCAGCCTCCAAGACACGGAGATGGATTTTTAACCACAGAAAAAGGAGAAGACAAGCAGAATATACCCTCCTAAATCCTTCAAAAGCCTCAGCACAGCTGTTTCTCCTAACACTGCACCCTGAGAGAGAGCTCAGGCAGGGAACCTCCACCAAAAGCTACCACCAAGGGCAAGGGAGGGTCCTCCCACCACAGAGCTGTACCCGATGCTAATGCTAATTAGCCCTTATTAGTGTGGAGTCAGCAGGAGTGGCCTGGGGATGACAAAGGCAGAAGCAGCTGTGTTCCAGGCAAGGTAATCTGTTCTGCTTCAGGAAGCAGCCTGCTCCTCCAAGGAGCTGATCAGATACCTCTCTCCAGACCACCTTCTCCTCTCTTGGCCAGCAGTAGGGCTGGGAAAGGAAGGTGTACTGGTCTCTGTCCAGGTTACCTTCTCTGTCAGCCTGGTCCTGCAGCATGCCCTGTGCCCATCCCTCTCTGCTCTGCAGCTACACACAGGCACCTTTCACAAGCCAGAAGACCAGACCCCCACCTGAAGCTGGCCAAGGTGGAGGGTGTTGACAAGTACCCCATTCATCAGGGCACTGGCTCAGGCTCAAACCAAACAGGACACGGGCTCTGAAGCTGTAGGGAGGTTGGGGTCTGTCTGGGCAAAGGCGACTGGGATTAAATCCATCTTCTCCAGCCTCAGCAGCAGGGTTAGTCCCCACAGGGCAAGTCCCACCCTGAGGCTACACCAGCCTTGGCTGAGAGCCCCAGGAGAAGAGTGAAAAGCACCTTTCTGCTGCATTTGGCTCCTTCCTGTGCAGTGCTCTCCCCTGGGGCTGTGCCAAGGAAATCACATGCGATAACCCTACAAGAGTCAGGCCAGCACAAACAGAACAGCACAGCTCACTTGGGAGACAGAGGGAGTGCAGCTCATTTGTTAAAATACAAATAAAACCCCAAAACCCAAGCCCCTATGCACAGATGGGAGCACAATGCTGCTGCCTCTGGAATTTGGCCCGGGAAAGTCACAGATCTCACAGCAGTCACAGTTGCTCACCAATGCTCAGACAGTGTCAGCCCAGAGCTTGTTTTGATGGAGAGACAGAAGAGCACAGCAAACAGGGGAGAGAGCATGATCCACATTAACCTCAGCTTCCCCCAGGGTGACTGATCAAGCCAGGAAGGAGTTCTGAAGTAGATTGAACAGCTATATCACAGTTGCCAATAAACTAGAGGTGGGGACAGAAACTGTCTCCCCCAGAGCAATTCTCATTACAGGGGAAAAGCAGCAATGGTCCTGGCCCTGCTCCCCTGATGGCTCACTGGTCCCAGTTACCCTCCACATCAGTCTCACTTGGTCTATAGGTAAAAAAAAAAAAAACCCCCACAAAAAAAACCCCACACCCCCCTAAGCTCTTCCTATCAGTCAAGTACTGCTTTTGGCAAGGCTTTCCTAGGCCCTGGGCTCAAAGATGTTAAGTGTCCTGGCCAGAGATGCTGTTGTGCATTTCTTCTGCCAGCAGCTGAAAGATCAGGAAATGCACTTGCTCTCAAGTAAGGGGAAAAAAAACCCAATGATGATTTCTGCAGAAACACATGAGCCAAAAGCTTTGCCACACACTCCAGGGAAAGTGATGTCCCAGAGGAGAGTCCTCCCAGGTGCTGCAGGAAGAGCCACAGCTTAGCCCTACATGGCTCTTGGTCCTGGCACAGCTGGAGGGCTGGCTCAGGAGGATTCCTCCAGCCAGAGACATAATGGTCCTAGGAGAGCCTGAGGGCTGACAGCAACTATCTAATATTAATTCACATGTAAGGCATGGGCTTGAAGGGTTCCTCTTGTTCCTCCTTCGGTTAATCCAAATCTCGTGACTGAGGGAACAGTCAGACAGGCAGCTGCATTTCCATCAGTATTACCTTGCTGGCCCCGTGTATCCCACATGAAACAATCCTCTCCCCCCTGCAGAGGGAGTAAGAAGGCATGGCTGCTGCGCTTGTTGAGAGTGACAGACAGACTTCATCACCCAGAAACATCACAGTCACCACATGTAGCACTGACTTCAATAAGTCCTTTATTTTTAAATAAAGAAATCCCACCGAATCAAAGATAAAATTACATTTAGTTTTGCAATGACCTCCATTTTACACCACACAAGAACAAAAATTAAAGAAAAAAGACATTTTATATATATTTATATATAATTTTAAAGGTAAACATCAGCAGATATAGAAAAATTGCATTGCTAGTTGCAAATCATCTCCCCTGCAGCTGTCAGCTCCAGAGAATCTGACTCAGAACATGGCAGTGGGAAGGGTGTTTCAGTACACAAGCTTTTTCAGGGCAGCATTTAAAGATGGTTCCAGGGTATAATTTGCCAATTTGGAAATATTTTCATAGTCAACTGCTCACCAAGAACATGAGAAGTCACTCAGCCTACTCTAACACAGCTGCACGGGCAAAAGAAGAAGGGCACAGGTCTGCTCTTCCCAAGTTCTCCACACATGTCTTCAGCTTGGGGTTTTCAGAGGAAGAGGTTATGCTTTCTCGGTAAGAATGTCTAGTATCTGTTGCTGGGAATTATAGTCAAGCTTCCAAGTAACACAATGAGAAAACATGCTCCTTTGGAAAGCTGCTGACTGGGGCTAGGCAGTAGGGTTTGGTTATATCAAATACAAGTGCATTGTCTGGCTGCCTTTTTTTTTTTTTTTTTTTTTTGACTTCCCAGCTTCCAGGAGCCATGAAAAGGGTCAACATCCCAGTAGAACTATAAAAGAGATACTAGAAGAAAGTTCTGTATCTAATCAAAGCTCTTGCACAACCAGAGATAGACAATGCAAGCTCATGATTCAGAAAGAAGCCAAAAGGCTTTGTGTAGAGCCACCTCATGTGACTGGGCTCCTTACTCACATTAAAACTACCTGGGTTAGGCAAGGCCACAGGGAAAGAAAAGCTTTTATCCACAAGTGATGGGGTCTGGAGCTTTTGAAGAGTGTTAGCCTTGAAAATGGCCATTCAATACCAGCAAAGCCAACCTGGTAAATGCTGCCCTGGCTTGCAGTGTTTGTGTCCATTGATTAACCAGCAAAACCAAGCAAACAGATGTTCAGAATAACCCTAGAAACCCTTCCACCAGTGTGGAAAGCTGACAACTCCTTTGACTCATTGATGGCTCTTATGCCTAAGCTCCTCCAACAGCTGAGAAAGTCCAGGCTAGTATAACAGACACCCCCAGTGATAAAAGGGTTACAGTTAGAAAGCACCCCTCCCTTGGGCTGGTGTTGCTCTGAGGCATTCTGTACTCAGAGAAAACTTGGAAAGTCCTCATACCTAGAATGGCTGTTTGCTTTTCACCTAGAAGCCATGAAGGAGATGCTGCTTTGAGTGGCTCCAGAACCTACACAATGAACAGACCCATCTAAGGAGTAAGGACACGCAGAGCATGACTCAAGTCAGAAACAAGATGCTCTTCACAACAAATGACTTATGTGCAAAACCAGGATAGGGCCTTCTCTGGTCTCCTGGAAAAAGGCTGTGAAGAACTTCAGTAAGCTCCAGACAGGCATAATATTTCTAGAAAAACTTGGAAGCAGTCCAGCTAACTGAACAGTTTGGCAATTAAATCCTGAAGTTGTTACTCTGCCTTTTTTTTTTTTTTGAGATGTAGTCACTTCAGCAATCTACCTCCAGCTACACTGCTGGAGAGTTAGACACAAACTTTGGGACATAAGGTAACAAGTCACATATGAAGCAAAGCAAACCCTCCTATCACTCAATCCCTACTGCTAGAGGAACAGAGAGCTGGAAATGATCCACTGCATGGTTATCTTAAGCCTTGAAATAGTCTGTAGCCAGCTGTAGGCTGCCCACAAAGGTCCTTTAAGTCAGCACACACTTGTACAGTGCACATTCACGAGAGCCATCTCCTTACCTAGCGTCTGAAAATTCATCTACTAAAAAGCAAAGCCTCAAAAGCTCTGACAGAATTGTTGCTGAAGTCTCTAGATATGCTGATGTCAAGGGAAGAGGAGAAAAAGGGCAAGGCACCACATGTCAAAGGGCTGTGGTCTAGGAACTTGTGACAGACCCAGGACAGATGACACAGGTAGCTTGGCTAAATTCAGCACTGGAGCAAGTAGTTCCCCACGTCTTTGCTTAATGCCCTGTCTTTGTAACCTGTATCTTCACAAACAGGAACCACAGAAAAGTCATTCAGGAAAAAGGCTGAGGGAAGTTCAAGGGTCTGCCTTTATTTACCCTGTAACTACAACATTGCCAGATTCATCAAAACACCTTCAATGTAGAAGAAAACCAAGGAACCATTAAAAATACTGGCAGATCTGATTTAGGAGAAGCTGCAAGTTCCTTGTGTTCAGTAAGAGCAAGACCCAGTTGCACACTTACAATCTTCAGATCTCTCCAGACACTGACAAAGGTGATGGCTGGACCAGCCTAACCATCAAATAGTTCAAAGTTCTGCAACTCGCCATCTGATTGATAGAGTCCTTGGGCTTACGTTCAAGTGCTGTTTACATCCAGTGACAGGAAAGAGGCATGTATCCCACGCGAGACTACCTGGGGAAGAGCTCTGCTAATGCTTTTTCTAATCCCAGCCTGAAATTCAAACAGTACACGACAGATCCATCATGCTGTAATCTTGAACTCCACTATCAGGCTATACTGTAATAATCTTCAAGTGCACATTTCAGTTTCCTGTGTCTTGACAAGAGATGAAAAAAACCTCTACCTCTAAGCCTTAAAAATTCAGATAGCATTTAAAGGTTGAGTTTGCTGGGCAAGTGAAGACCACCTGCCCACAACACGAGACTAGTACTGCATTATTTTGGGAGAGAAGAGTATTTCAGATTAAGATTGGACAAAGTCCCACACATCTTGGGGTACTGGCACTAGGTATCAGTTGCCAGTCACTGTCAGCAGCAAGATTTAATACACAATTCCTTTCTTTGAAGGTCTTTAAACATGCGTTGCAGCTTAACTTTTTACTCTCTCACTTCCCCAAGACCTAAGTTACTGCTGCAAGTCTGACACCATGATTCTTGCTTTGAAAGCAGCATCAAGCTGGGTGAGATGAAGATGACAGGTTTGTTTTTTCCCCCCTCCCTACTGCTTCCACTTACAAGCAGCTTAGCAGACTGAATCTCAGGCTGCAGAAACCTTGCACAAACAAGCCATGTCAGAAAGCTCTTCTTCCCCAAAGAGATTAGAATTAGTTGGTCAAATCACAAGTGGTTTGAACAGCTATAGATGGGAAGTGTAAAAACCAGTTAAAAGGAGCAAGAGAGACCCAAATTACTTCTATAGTTGAGTTTCAGAAAGACCACAGCATCAGCACTTCTGAAGTACGAAGGCTTGAGTTGTGGGGCAGGAAGGAATATTCCTTGAAAAGGCCTTCCAAATTTAAAAGAAAAGTCTTTACTTGATTAGACAAAGCTACAGCTCCTGCTGCTTTGAGAACCACCCAGTTGCTCATCTCATTTTAGGAGACTTGCTTAAAAAAGGGTTATTGATTGACTAGCCATCTGCTGTAGTGAAATCAGTTTGAAATAAAGGTACATATGACAAGGTAGCTTCCTCACGCCTCAGAAATAGAGAAACCCATTTGAAGGCCTGGTCCCTTGAGAATGATCTGTACCAAATGGAAGCTGGAAATTTTTTCCAGGAAAAGGCTTCTCAGGACAAAGCTCCACTTTCAGAGGGACGGGCATGACCTGGCCAAGAAAGAGCCAAAACACTTGCTTTGCCTCCACATCCAGCTTCCCAGACAGTACCCAGCCAGTTCTCACCCTCCTGACATTCATGCTCTAGGCCAGTCAACAGCTGAACTGTTCTACCAGTCTGGGTTCCTTGGAGGAAGGCAGAGCTTCAGCTGCCTAGGGAGCCAGGCAGAGCACCCCTCTTTGATAAGGCTCTCAAGCTGAAGGCAGATATGCTCTCAAAGGTCAGATGCACACTGATGTATCTTTCATAGGTATCCACATGTTGGGTCATATGATGGGGTCAGCACCTCGGTGGTATTGGTACCAAAGACAACTTCTGTTCCTCTAGAGCTGCCTGAAGTTGATATTCTTTTCAGCACAATAGATCTGGACTGCGAAAGGATCCACACAGCACAGGAAGGGCAGTTCTGTTTCCTCAAGGCAGAGAGCCATGACCTATGTAAGCTACAGCTGTAGTGTACCACGAAAGTCAAAACACTTCTAAAGTTGTAAACTGCTGGAGATAAAAACCATATCCACACACCTAAATTTATACTGTATCTATTTGATGTGTACAAGTGTTGTTTACACTCCACTTCTATTGAAGCGCAAAGATATTTAAGTCCTATCCAATGAATATTACATGACCAGCTACTTAAGCAAAAATCTGAAATGTCTTATGACAGATTTTAGTGATATACAGATGCAGTATGAATAAGAGGATAACAACACAGAGACAAGATATCCATCAGCTAAGAATATCCTCACCAACTGATGCCCTAAAATACTTCTTAAGGAACAGCCACAAGCATGGCCAAGTCCTTCGATAGCCTTACCTGGCCACATCTTTTCTTTGAAGAAAAAAGGAAACCTGGATTTACTAACAAGGCGAATGTGTAGATATCCACAGTTCATCGTAACAGGCCGTGGTGTCTGGCCTAAGGCAAATGAAAGGAATTTCCTGATATGATAATGCACCTTTGCTACAATAGTTAATTATTGCTTTAGTAAAACAAAAGCCCACCTCTCCAACCTACTGAAGTTCAGGGGCAGGGCAGTCCAGGCAGCTTGTTCCCTTATATTATCAGGCTGAAGTCTTGCAGCTTGTTTTGCCCTTAAGCTATAAGCTAAAGTGCCTGGAACACAGACCAAGGCTGATGCAATAAAGTGCTAATTGATGTAGGAAGCGTGACAAGAACAGAACTTCTCTGACAATGTGATAAAGTTGTCCTAAGGATGGATTAATGAGACTACAATATTGACAGAACAAACAGCTAAAAAAAGATTTTGACCACAAAGTTTCAGTCTCCAGATTGTCATGGGACATCTTTCCTTCCAGGGGATAGACTAGAGTCTTTAATAACCATCTTGACAAGAGACCATAACAGCCACTTGAGCAAAGAGCAGAAGTGAGTAGGTATTCTTCCTGCAAACAGCTTTCATAGTTCACTTTGCACATTAAATCTTCAAGAGGATGTCTGGGCCTGGAAAAGGTATTCAAGTGATGAAGAGTCCAGTGTCTTACTGGAGCCAGTAATCCTATACTGTTTACATAGATATGGAAGTAGTTAGCTATGCAGAGATATCTTTTTAGTTGCACAGTGCTAGAGACATCCAGTTGCCATCAACTGTAAGGCAAGTCATGTGTCTGAAAACCATTTGATGCTTTGAAAGTTAAGGGTAAAAATTTTGGTATAATTTACCCTGACATAAGGGGAGTAAATCTAAATAGATACCTTCTCCCCAGCAAATTAATCTCTACCAGCATGTAATTCTCTATGAAGTATTCTTAAAAACAGACTGAGCTCACAAAGATCCTGCAGATTCTAATCCCCGGCTTCCATTTGGAAGCCAGAGCCAACTTTAAGAAGCCCTGGGTCAAACACACAACAACAAAAAACCCCCATCAAGTATTGAAAAGATGGTTACATTTAAAGAAGCAATGACAACAAGGTGACTGATCTGGTCTTGGTGCGAGAACATGCTTATGTAGAAACATTAACTTGTATTACCAGTCTGCAGCTTTTCTCTACTTGGAGTCCCAGCTTAAAAGACACCCTAATCCAGATAGCTGAAGCATGGAAGAGTTAAGTATTTTTAAACTGATTCACTTCTCTAAGTGCATTCCTAGGACTGAGAAGGCTCCCCTTGAGATGGTGCAAGGCCGGAACTCCACTTGCAGTGAAGCATCTGCTTTTCCAAGCCACATTTCAGTGGCTTACAAACTGAACCACTCACTAGCTTGTGGCTTGGTACAGGGTTTTTCCACCACTGGGACAGAGGAGAACAATCAGTTACCCCATCATCTAGACCTAAGCAAATGCTGCAGATCAACTTTTTGATCTGGTGAAGATCAAAAAGGTGAAGAGATTCTGACATTTGAAATTATATTAAAGCAAGCAGTCTTTAGCTCAATAACCCTGTAACAAATCCCAGTCAGCAACCTAATCCTTCAAGCAGAGCAGTAAATTACAGACCCCAGTGACTGTATATGCAAAGATTCTCTGACCAGGTATCAGCCTCTGCTTTAACTCCACTTTGGAAGAAAACACTGTGATCAAACCCCAGCCATAGGATATCAAGGAGAATGGAAACCTGAAGCAGCAAGTGAGGGAACAGTATGTTCCCAAAGGGGGAGATACACTGAAGTGATTCAGAGTCTTTGGGTCAATTACTCCTGGCCAGATACAGCCTGCTCTGTGTCTGAGCAATGAGACTTTGTCTTCTCCCACTGGCAGATGGCATTGGCATACTGTACCACAAGCTTATCCATCCAGGTAAGGGGTTCTGGGAATAGTACAGATCCCTCAAAAAATCCCAGGTGGCCTCCATGAAGGGGCAGCACATGCATGACATTTTCTCTTTTCTCTGTAAAACAAAAGGAGGCAGAAAATTCCAGGTGGTTAACATCTTGGAGCTGAGAATGAAACTATCTTAAGTTGTGATAATCAACTCGACCCTTGGCATACCATCTGAACCAAAGGACCAGTCACGTGTAGGAAGCAGAAACGCACTGACAGAGGCCATAGCAAGTCCAAAGCACACAACCTTACCCCTTCTCAGAACAGGACAGACTGCAGGAACAGGTCCCAGCTAGTACAAGAAGGATGCCCAAGAAGTGCTGCTGGCTGGACCCTTACAGCAGCACCTTTATTGCCATAAGAATGCTCATTCTTTAA
This sequence comes from Ceryle rudis, assembly GCA_033439905.1. Lineage (NCBI taxonomy): Eukaryota > Metazoa > Chordata > Aves > Coraciiformes > Cerylidae > Ceryle > Ceryle rudis. The sequence continues at coordinate 16,731 of JAAGNO010022315.1, forward strand.
CTAATGAGCATCTGTAACTCACACAAACTGGACTAGGACTGTTAGCATCACAATGAGCTGCGCTAAGCTCCAACAGTACATCAGCCACCTTGTTCCATGTCTAGTGAGAAAAATCCCTGTGGTTGCTTTAGTCTGGAAGCAGGTGTGGATAAATTCTCTGCTCATAGCTTTCAACTATGAAAAGAGCGAACTCCGTTTCCCTCCCTGTGCACCCACTATCCATAGGGCAAAGCAGCAGCCAGCTCCCTCTTCTGAGCTTCTAAAGGTAATTTACTTATTTTTTTGGCTGAAGATAGACAGTTCTCAGAACTCCTTTCAAAGGAGAGGTCCTAGTTCAGTACTACAGACAGCATGTGCCCCCCCTTCAAAGGGAACTGGTCACCTGTACTGGATCAAGACATTATCATGGTAATAACCCACCTTTCTAGCAAATTCCAGTGAGGAATAAAGACACAAGGAAGCATTTTTTCCATTGAGAATCTAACCTGAATGGGACCTGCTTGCTATCAACACAAGCCAAAACAACAGAAGGTGCCTGAAGGGACTCCATTTCTTCCTGCTCAAGGTTAGCCTTGTTAGTTCTAGCAACTGGCGGTTTAAAGAGGCTTAGTACACCTCTCAGAGGAGTACACATCTATGGAGATAAGTCCAGCTGCTTTGAAATCATGGATCATGATGTTGATAAGGAAGCTGCAGGTACACAAAACCTCACAGCTGGAGGAAACTGCTTCAACATACCTGAAAGAGCTCTTGGAATTGATAGAAGACTCTCATGCACAAGAGGGTCATCAGCAGCATTAACCAACAGAAGAGGAACATAGATCTGCAACAAGAAACACGGCAGAAAAGAGGAAAAAACCAAACCAGTAAGTGGTTGGTATTTAAATTTCATCCTACCAACTGTAAAAGCACCGTAGCTTAATTAAGACATCTTATTTCAGAATTGTCCTGTACCTGCAGAAGTATCAGAAAAGCAGAAACAAAGGTAAAAATGAAGAGTGGTGGTTTTTCCACTTTGCAGCACTTTTTAACTCAATTGTATGAAAGGAGCAGGGCTGCATCAGAGTAAATACAGATTGAGTCACATTATCTTTCCCATTCTCAGAATTCAAACAGCTACACCCTTTCCCCACTCTGTATTGCTTTGCACATCAGGCAGCTAGTGCCAGCTCTGCTATGGACACCTTGGTTAAAGTCCAGGACACTCCCTTGGAACATCTGTCCTTTAGCTCAATAGATCAAGGAGGAATTAATTTTCTAGTTTCACTTCTGCAAAACTTTGCTCTAAGCATCTGCCTGCTAGATAGCATCCCGAGTCTCTTCCACAGTTTCTAGTAAGTCTTCCTTCCTTGAATCTGCAAGCTCTGCCACCGCCCATTTCCCACTGTATCCTCATACACGCAGAGCAGTTCAGCTGAATGCGTGGCTTTATCCAGATCACTGGGGCATTACTACCTGTCAGAGTTAATCTCTTAAGAGCCCAGAGCATTTACCCCAGTATTAGGGGCAGCAAGAACTGAAATCCCACTCCAATATAGTGTGTCTGATTATTGCTGAAAATCCCAGCTAGGACAGCTGTGTCTAGGCATCAACAACAGAAACCCTGTTTGTGCATTTTCTGTTCAGCAGGAAAATGAAGGTAGAAGAGCAGGGTCTACTGCAAGAGTTTACCTTGTGCAAGTAATGTAGGCAGCTTTCTTCTTCGTAATATTCCTTCAGGGAACTGTAACCATGGAACTTCCTGAAATAGAAAAGATTGTCATTGCAATCATCTGCTTCTAGTATCCATGTGACTCTTGCTTTCAAGTGAGGACATATACGCAGATATAGGAATGACGTCTCAATTTTCATGGACGATACTGTTTTCCTACCCAGCCTCTCTGCAAAACTCACTTTTGGCAACACAAACCTTTATGCTTTCTGTGCTTACTCACACCCTGCAATAGCATGGACAAGTTAAACTTGCCAACTGAAGTCTAGCAGCCTTCAGTACCTTTCTTTTAAAGTATCCCACTTCACTTAAGCAGTAGTTCATATGGAAAAAACAAAGTTATAGTCTAGTTCATCTTTACCTGAAAGCCTTTTCAAATACAAACCCACCACAGTTCACGAACCTCAAACATACTGGACAAAAGGGCCTGCCTACAAACCACCAGAACTCACTGTGGTTCCAAGTTTTTTATCAAAACCTTAGCACGTAAGTCTTTAAAAATAAAAGAAAACATATCTGTTGGCCCAAATTAAAAAGGCCTCAAGGATGAGACATAGGTAGGGAGATTTCCCTAGGAATGGCTTCCAAAAACCAGCCAGAAATACTCCAAATACGCCCAAAGTGTTATAGCTGTACAGCTGAGAGTTTACAGCTTTGTTTTGAAAAGGTGCCAATGCCTGATACAGAACATGCCATGATACAAACACTCCCACTGAAGAAAAAGCTATGTTGTTTTCACGGACACAGTAACAGGCTACTGCTTAATGCAGCTTTATTTTGCTGTTATTGTGACAAATGAAAAAGGTTGTATTGTCTCAGCCAATCCTAATGTTTACTGACAATGCCAGTAGTAGGTTTTGGGGAGAAGGTTTTTTCCAAAATTCAATCAGGGCTAAGGACATTCAAGAGCAGTTCTGAGCTACTTCCCACATTCTGCACTGCTTTTTGCTAGAGCTTCCAGGCAGACCTGGTTTCTTCCTACATTATTGAAGGCTGCAGGTTGAGAGGTTCCTGGAAACAAAAAATGCCTCCTGGATGATTTTACAGAAACTGTGACTGTGAAATTCAGTAAGTTTCTTTTTCTGTTAAGTTTTATTCAGTGTTAAGGCAAGGAAGAGTTTGAGGTTGTCAGCACTGCATTTCAGACAGGCACAGCAAGGGGCATGTAAGAGCAGCACTTGAAAGAGAAGATACTTTCAGAGTTCTACAGAGGATCAGAGAATCACCCTTCATACCTCATAACATTATCATCAATCTGCATAAGGGATGTTGCTGTATACAGTTTGCTCAGATCAGCATCTGACAGGCTTTGTGGCTTCTTCATGTTATCTCCAAAAAGAACTTGCCTGAAAGAGTAACATCAAGAAAAACATCTAAATAACATAAGGGCAGCAAAGCCATGACCTGTTCAAGGGCAACTGAGTTTACCAAGTCTGACAAGACAAGACTAGAAATGGACTACATATACACCAGCCTTTCTTGGGAGCAAGCACAGCTTATCTGTCTACTTCCCTTTGTGACAAGGCATAACAAAAAACCTAGCAACCTCTTTACAAAAAAGTTATTCTATTATACCAAACAACTGCATGAGAAGCCTTTAAAAAGAATCTTCCCAGAACAGACAGCGCTACAGGTATTTGGAACACAGGCTGCATGTTAGAGGGAGGGTCCTTTGGCTTCAGACCAAACCCATGGGTGGTCTGTGCAAGCACTAAGAGTCCCAGGCATAGCATCTCCTTCACCATCTGGTCCTGAAGTCTCCCCAGCACAGATATTAGATTAGCTCATACAGCAGGAATTACTTGGGGCATTACCTTAGCAGAAAGCTATTTACTATGGACACTTGTCATAATTAGCTATTGCCCTCAGGAGAGGATGTGTTTCTTTACTAGAACAAACTGCTCCCCTAACAAATACAAAAGCCGCAAGTTGGAAAGGGGTTTTTATTCCCTTTCAGAAGCAGCTGCAGGGCAGAGTAAGAAGGAGGCCAGGTTGATTTGGGGAGTTGCCTTAGAACACAAGTGATTACGGACAAAGATTTACTTAAACTCGCCTTCCAGCCAGCACTGGCTTTTTCTGGGGTATGAATTTGAGTACTTTTTAATGGGGGCTTACCTAGCTTCACATGTTAAATTTGGTCAAGTTGTCTAAATATTTGTCAATCTGGAATGCATTATGTGGATCATACTAAATGTCAGCTGCCCTAATTCCTTCAACTAGTGTTTCATACTGCACTGAAGTGTAAACAATGAACTAAAAGTTTGCAAGTGACACATGCTCTTAATTGGAACAGGTCTTAGATATTCCCCTCCTTCTCCCTTGAGTCAGGCAACTTCAAATATACACAGATGAGGTGCTTAACACATTTACTGCCCTAGAAAAAATACTCTAAGAACTTCTGATGGAGGAAATAACAACATTGAGCATGTCACCTGTTTAACACACACATTCCTCTCATGTGAGAGCCATAGATCACAACAGCAGCACAGGGATCCTACAAGTATAGCTGCATTCTAGGAAGAGCAATGCTAAGATTTTGCTGGCTACGTGCTCTAGTTTCTAGAGGAACAGCTAGAAGCCAGAGCTACAGCTTGACTATTTGCTTATGTCCATACAGATCTTGAAGATTAGTCCTACCTCAGGTAGGTGGTTCCTCAGGAACAAGAGGTTCCTTGAATAGGGAATTCTTTGGCTAGAAGTGAAAACAGATGCAGAATACTCCGCTTTGAAGTCTAATTGCAATGTTTTCCTGTGTGTATCTTGTTTATTCATGAAATAAGTCTCCTCAGAACATAAAAAGACAACAAAGCTTCCATGCATTCTAATGAGATTACCAAAGCTTATTTGTATATTTTACAGCATACAAATGAGATTGATATGGGCTCCCCTTCTCTCTTGGTTCATCTGAAGGCCACCAAGCAAGAAATTGGTGCATGATCTTTCATGAGTCCTATTTTAAAAGGCTGAGAAGACAAATCCAATATAGAAATAGAGGCCCATGAGTACTATCAGTGTGAGTGATGTACTGCAGTACCTGTGAGAAAGGATGATCTTCTTCATGTTGTCTGCCATGAGGAAGTTATAAAATCTTCTGCATTGATCCCACTGCATGAAGGTTTCCTGTGCCCTAGAAAAACACCACAGTGCACAACAATCAAAGCTGTTAATGGAGACCTCGAAATATCAGATTAATACACTGTAACATCTCACAGCAGCCTAGAGGCTATGTAAACAGGTCTCCAGGCCTTCCCTGTCACAGCTTAACCTTTTCCAGGAAATGACTTCCACTTTGATGCAGTTTGGTAGTATCAGAAAACAGATCTGCAGTCTCATTTTACACAAGGCAATTAGCTGTTTTGATCAGAGCATTTAAGAGCCATCAATCAAGATCTGCAACACTGACAAGAGGATTTTAGTATCCCTTTGCATAAATTGAATGCAATTTACCTAATGGGACTCCCAAGGAAAGGACTAAAAGCTGCTGCTAAGAAAGCATTGTTTCTTGTGTATATAGCTCTGCAGAGGAAATAATCTGTGCAGATGTTTCCAATATGTACAGACACCATTATTGTTTTAGTTTCATTGGCAGGAACTGTAGGAATAAATACCAGTTGCAGCTGCAAGTGGCATCTAAGTTGAAGTCTCTTACCTGTTCTCAAAGTAGAACAGCACTTCACAGCTTATCTATTGTTAAAACACAATTAAAGTCATCCAGACTTCTGAGAGCTCTGCCAGATATCAGCACTCCTTTGCTATGCAGGGTCATGGGCAGGTTAGAGCTTTACTCTTAGCAGGGTTTGCTGTTACTGAGGAAACACACTAGCATTTACTGAGCAACTTAAGAATGCTGGGAGCTGTTTCAGCTACTGAAGTACTCCTACCATTTAAATATTAACATACCGTAAGAACTATGGCAGATTTAGCATGACCTCCCAAGACACAACCTGCAAGTCCTTACCAGAGCAAAAGCAAGCTGTTTTCTTGTAGTTAAGCCATGCTGGAGTATGGAATTTTATTAAAACCACCAAGCTTGCGTATCCTTTTGTTGAGACAGACTATATATACACCTACCATGCTTATGACAGGACAGGGAAATGAAGGAAGACAAGATGCACATTTTTCTCCATAAAAGATTTTCCAGGCAAACCTATTAAGTTATTACATGATACCTGAAGTTAAAGCTACTAATTCCCCTGCAATTCCTGTGGTGTGCAGTAGTAGCCCTAACAGGAAGGCCTGCAAGCACTCAAAAAAGGCAGCTTCCAGTATTTTGAGGACTGCACTGGTTTCAAAGCTGAGGACTCTCCCCACAGCCTGTAGCTATGGTGAAGATGCATTCCACAAGATCAAGAAGCAGAATCAAGCCTGTGCAGGCAGAGATTAAGGCATAAGGAGACTTGACCCTGTTTAGCCTCAGGGAACAAATTCCGCAGACTGTTAATTCATTAAACTAAGAGTTGCCTGTTCTTCTGACAGATCCTGGTAGTGCTGCTACTTTATTATGCCCATCTATGGGACTCGTGCTTAATGAGCTGGAAAGGCTTTCATATTTCAGATCCCTGGTTCACCTTGTTCATCACCACTTTTCCCCCTTCACTTCCTAAAGTTATTTAGGGGATAAAGGCTGTACAAGAAAACGGAATTGTAAGCTAGTTGGTTATGTCTACCTGGGTAATGCACTTTCACGTAGGCAAGAGGAATAAGGCCAGTTATTTTAGCCTACCAGACCAAGCCCAAGAAGCATGAGGCTTAACCATTCCACACTGAGGTGCTTTGCACTTCCCCCTCCCACTTCTATATCCAGTGGCACAAGGCCCTCCCTATCCTGTCTTTTTCTTAGCAGATATTTACTGATGTTGCTTTCCGCTAGCTCTTCAGCTGATTAACATTTAAAAGCAGAGGTAGATATTAGGTAGGGATACACAAGATCTGAAAGCCTCCCTGCTGACTGCCCAGTAATGCACAGCAGATGTTTTGTGACTGGAGATTTGCTAGTAGATGTTTACCCAGCAGGTGGAGTCAAGAGCTCAGTCATTTGCACAACCCACTGAAAACTTGCATTAAATTTAGACAAGCAGCTGTTATTTTCCACAAAAATACCCAAGTGCACTATTGTTAAACAGGTTGTCCTTGCCCTGCTGTTCTACCAGGACATCATGACACACTACTACAGAAGTCGGCTTAGAGAACAGCATGACTTGCAACATCATTTTGGAGACCAAAATATAGTATTGTGTAACTGGAGAAGTGAATTGCAGCCAGATACGATCCTTTCAAACCCCTCCTGATGGCTGCAATTGAGGAGCTGGCTTCAAAAGGATGCTCTGTGCTCTATGCCAGAGCCCCAAGACAACCAGGAACATTTTATCCGAAACAAAGCAGAAAAACTGTTCCTGAAAGCATCTGTTCAGATTTAAGGGTGTGAACTCATGGGGGCCTAGCAGCAGATTACATACTCTTTTAGTAGTAGTCACATCTGATTTCAAAAGGGATATCCTGGAATATTACTGAAGTGTGTATCATGCTTTTAGTGACATCTTAATGCTTCCAAAAAAAGCTTCTTACTTTCACCTGTAAGAGTTTAACTAATAGACAGTGTTTTCAGACTGCTGAATATCAAACTGGTCCCTGTATAGGCAAAGCATCAGCATCAAGGGAGTTCCAGCAACCTTGACCAGGCTGGGAGACCAAACTCCATAGTAAGCCACTCACAGAGCTGCCACAGTTTCACCTGTTATCTGCCCAAAGGATCTGGACCCAAAACCCCCTCATCTCAACAGCCCCTTTTGCCTTCCAGATAAGTCTCCATTCTCAAAAGTGTGGTTAAATTGCTGTGAAGTCAGCTACACCTTAGTAGTTGTTCATATGTACAGACAGCAAAGACTGAAAGCAGTAGCTTAACCAGTTACACTGTTTTAATCTTCATTAACTGTGCATACATGGAAAGTTACTGCACATCCGTTGAGCCATCAGTTTTCAAGCAGCCCAGAGCCTACATCAGCAAATGGAATGTTAGCACTAGGTGGAGCTCTTACAGCTCTTGTGAGGGGCTACAGCCTTGGCTTCCAGGTGGGGAACAACAGGTTAACATTTTAGGCAGACTTTAGGTCTGTAAGCCTCCCTCTCCCCACCTTCCAAATTGTATCTTGTGGCTGCAAGTGCCTCTCCATCTCCTCAGCAGCCTGCAGCACCGTTTCAGTGAGCCACACTAAGAGGGGGGGGCATGGATTGACAGTGTACAAGCTGTGTCTCTTTCTGGTCTCCCCCAGCAAGAGCTTTCAGATGAAGTGACACAGTGAATCCAGAAAAGCCATTATGAACCAAGGAATACTCCTCAGAGTGATGAGACAGCATAAACTATTGCTTGCAAACCTGGCATCATCTCAGCAGTCTGTCATGCTGCCCAGCCTGCCTGGTTAATTACCCCAGGGCTGAAGAGGGAATGCCTCCTGGAGCAACTCTCCCATGACACCAAGTTAGGCCAGTTCACATGCACAGACCAGAAGCTGCCAACATGTACCTGGCCAGGCAGAGAAATTTATTTGCATTGTTGATAGCTTATTTGTCCTGCCAAATCAACAAAGCTTCAGCCTTCTCCTTCAGGAGGGCGGCAACCTGCACACTGCAGACTGTCAGACCAGTTCAATGTGAGAGAAAACACTCCTCACCTTGCCCTTCCACACACACCCTGCCAAAGATCTGCCCACTCCCGCACCCTCAGAAGAGACCAGGATGGAGAAGTCTCTACACCTACCTCAGTGCACTGTACCCCTGGCACACGCTGACGCAGCACAGGACTCGTTCCTGGTTGGCCTGGCTCTCTCCCAGGTATTTGCACACAATGTTTCCACCCAGACTGAAGCCCACGACGACCAGCTGGGTCTGAGGGTAGGTCTTCTTGATGTAATTAACCATGGCACCAAATTCCCAGGTGCATCCTAAAAATAAGGACAAAGTCAAGAATTACCTCCTAACATGCCTAGATTCTTCAAGCTTCAGTTGTGTGCTTTAAGTTCAGTTGCTTACCCCTTCTGCCTTTTCAATAACCTTAAGGTTTTAAGAGCTCCGATTCACAGATGTTCATGTCTGCTTTGAGTCCTGTGGACCTTAGCTCATGCTTAGTTCTGACAGGGTGCCAAAGTAAGATGAAATGAACTTGCTTTAAAATCATGGCAACAGCTCATTTTACAATTGAAATTCTTCCTTTCTAAGCAGCTTAAAAAGGAGAGTCCAAAAACTCTGGGGTTGACATTACTACCTAAGAACAGTGTGCCTCATTACCTTCTGAGGAAGTTTGCCACTTCTGAACTTCAGTGAGGTGTTTGGAAAGCATCTTGCTGCTTTGTTTTTAGCAGACCTGCAATGGATCCTTAAATTCACACTGATTCAGGGAGGGGATGGAAACGCAGAGTTGGCCTGTCCCAGACAGAGGTCTCAGTGGACCATTACAGAGCCTGACTAAGCATGTGCTCTCTGCAGTCAGAGAGAAGGGTTTAGGCAGAGGCAGACAGCCTTTTTTAGGCACTGAAGAGGTAAAGTTACTGCAGCTTCTTAGAAGACATATTGGTTATCCCCTCTAAGATAAGAGGTAAGTGTCTCCGTACAGATTTGTTCTGCTCTCAGCATACCCTTTGACATCCCACTGGCTGCCAGCACCAAAGGATCCAGCTTCTGGCAGCACTGGGGTCCTCAGGACGTTTGACAGACTTGAAGACCTCCACACATGCAACACCTGAGTACCTACAGCTATTTCTTCGGCCTCTGAGTTTTGGAAAAGGAAACGTGAAGAGAAGCAGCTTCGACACTGATGGCATTAGTACAATACCATCAACTGCCTCTGCCCTTTACCCAGCCCATTTGATTTAAGACTGCAAGCCACACAGAAGGCAACAGAAAAAGCCTTCAGCTGTTTATTTCTGCATAGAGTGAGGAATTCAGCTTATCCTGCGGAACTTGTCGAGGAAGATAAATGCCAAGAGGAGGGATTCCACCCTGTGCCAACCTACCATGGCTCCAGTATGCCCTGATGCCAACTGAAACATCCTTGCTAGACAGACCCACATTTTAGCCAGCTCTGGAGTACACTGAGCACCAGGGTGTTTACTTCAGTGAACAGCAAACTTCTGGCTGAGCATTTCAGCAGAGTTAGGGCACTTTGTGAGCATTTTTAATGAGCAATTTTCCCCAAGATGACAAATGCTGCATTGCTTTAATTCCCTCTGGAAAAAGCCAGCAGTCAAAATACTTCATCATTTGACCTTCATGATTTGAGGGCAGCTGGCAACTATTTCAAAAATCCAAAACTAGAATAGCAACAGGTCAAGGTTGATGTAAAGGCTAGAGGATTCAGCAGATCCCAAGTTTAGGCTACTTGCTCCTCAACAAATATGTGAGGAATCCAGTAAAAGCTAGAAGGACACTGGGATATTTGGGTTGGAGGCAGAGTAAAGTCTGTTCACAGTCTTGCTGGCAATCCATTTAACAAGCAACTATGCCAAATTATTTACTGCCTTCCTCCCAGGAAGCGCTAGGCATTCCTTGCCCTTTCCAAGGCTATAAAGATTCAGAAAGGTATGTCTCAAGACATGTGCTCCCCAAGGTCTAAAGCAAAACTCCATGGAAGAAAGCTCTCCACTTTTATCAAAACAGCAAATGCTTTAAGGAGACCAAGCTTAGTTCCCAAGACATGGTAGGCTTAAAGCCATTAACAGCCTAGGGCCTCAAACTGAGGTACGTGGTGTTCCTGAAATGTTTTCCACCGAGTTGTAGATTTAGTAATTATAAAACAAGCAACAAAACATTATGGCCTGTTTGCCTGCAGACACAGAATCTCAAAGCACTATTTCTATTTCAGCAACTTAACTGTTCAAGATAAACATTTAAATTGTTAATCCAAACTCTTCGCAGTAAGTACCTTAGTTATCTTTTAAAAAGAAAAAAAAAGACCAGCCTGCTAAGCCTGCAGTTGACTCCTGATATAATGTACCTACAGACATTTGCAGTAAAGAGGGACATGAGGGCTCAGGAACAGGCAGATCAAGTCACAGGCAAAATGGCCACATTCTACCAAGATCATGTTACTCACCAGCAGTTAAGACTAGCTGGAGTCACCATTAAAACAGTTCCAACTCCTTTATTCCTTTCCATTTCCAGATTAAGAAAGATTTCCTTATACTCATGACTGTGAAATTGCTGCTGTTCCTTTACATTTGTGTTACATCCAGAGACCAACCCTTACGTGTCCTCCCTCATGTGTACTGTGATAAGCTGGTACAAACTTCTCTTTCTACATTTTACAAAGCCTCAGAAGTAGCGTTTATCCTTCAGAGCCAGATTTGTTCCACATTCTACTAAACTGACATTTCAGCATCTCTAAAATCATTTGAGGAGGCTCTTAGTAGCCACAAGTCTTTTTCCAAAAGTTTTCTTTCCAGAACTGCCTCCACCAGGATACATGTAAAAACTGTGAGAGGAGACAAGGAAAAACAAATCCCTGTAATAGCCTGCCCTTTTCCACACACATAACTTCAGTTTAGTTCTGGAGAAACAGTACAAAAGTATCCTCACCAAGACACAGCAGTTGTGTTACGCTGAAGGAGGCTGATCAAGCCCCCGAGACTTCACAAGCTTTCCCCAGCTGCCATGAAGCACCTACCGTATGTGAACATTCGTGGAGAGGTGAGCTCAATGTTTGGTAAAGCTCCCAAGTGATTCAGGACAGCACATCTGTACCCATTTTTTTGCGCGTAGTCAACAAAAGTGCGGATATACTGCTTTTCACTGTGGTTAGCAATCCCAGGGCAGATCACCATCGTGACATCCTCTGCACAGAAAGAGGGAAGTTAAGTAAATGTCACTTCATGCAAATTAAGAGATTCAGAAGGTTTCCATTTCACATCCGTGGGAAACCATCTACCAGAATCTAGCTAAAAATCCCTCTAGTCTGCCAAAAATCCAGTATGGGACAGGAGACTAGCAACTCTACAGCTACAGATGTTAAAGAGTAATTCATGTTACAGAAGATACAGTTTTCTAACTTCAGGGAAAGCTGCCCAAACAGTTCTACAGGCACTTCTTAAAGACCAAGGAGTGTATTTTTTCCCTTTGAAGGATGTTTTTGACATTACACATTCTGCTTTCTGACAGCCTGTTGTGACTGCTAAGTGTGCAGAAGCTCTGGAGCCCACTGCTGCTTCATGCACTGAGTAGACTGGCTACACTATTTCCCCCCCCCCTCTTGTTTTCCTTCCAGAGCTGAGTGTAACACAGATGCTTTGCTAAGCACAGACATTCTGATCAGCCAACATGAGCCATCATCTGCTTTGTGGCTAATCTAATGATACTTGATCTGCTGACACTGTTCACTAGTTTAACAAGGTATCATTTCATCAACTATGAAAGTAATTGTTGCAATTCAAATAAGCACAGTAAATTACACTGAGGATTAGCATATGTGCTTCAAATTAATTCAAACTCTTATGTGGAAAGCTCTGACATTAGCAGCTCTAGCCAGAAATTTTGCCTCATTAGGAAAGCACTGCTCAGATTCTTTAGGGATAAAAATAACAAGAATTGTTCTAGTGCAGCATTTTACCACAAGGATCTCAGCACTGACAGTTAAGGAAAGACCTCTGCTTTTTCTGGAGGCCAAACATGAGTCACGGGCATACAATGAAGTCAGCTGCTGCAGGGGTAAATTGTGATTCTGAAGTCAAGCCACAGTAACTCAGGTTTAAGTGTTGCTCTTACTAGTAGTAATGGTGAGTTTGAAAGCTGACACTCACTCTGAATACACATACATAATGTTGTAAGGAATCGCATGATTTCATCACCTTCTCTTCATGTGTGGACTCCTTCATACTCTGTGCACACACAGTTTGTTTCCATGTAGATCTTCAAGCACCTACTGTTAGTACAGAGTACTGAGAATCTGTTTCTAAGGGAAGATAAAATCTACTTTTCCATAGGCTCCAGGCTCTGAAGAACCTGATGCAGCCAGACTCTGTTCAGCTATCCCACACTCCTAACAGCCAAAGGGCATGCCAACCAAGGCTTACCACCAGATCCTCTTGGACAGCATTTCACTCCAGGCACAGGTTAACAGAACATTCTGTCTGTCCCTTAGCGCTCCACCCCTTGCCACAATCAAGGTCTCTCCTGCTGTCTGAGACACAGGTATACAGCACAACGGCCTCACAGCCTCCACACATTGGTTAGCATTGCTCAGTAGCTCCCTTCCATCACCAGAATGAACAACTATCCTTTCTGATAAATCAAGTAGTGTCCTCATCCATCGCCTAGAACACAGAATCAAGGTTAGCAGCTAGATGCAGCCAGCAGCTCTTTGACTGACCTCCAATGCAGTGCTCAGACTGCGGCTCAAAGAGATCAAAGGTGGCTGTTGCTCCATCTGGCATCGTGAGGTACTTGCGATGTCCATATGGATGTGGTGATCTCACTCTCCCCATCTTTCCATAAAGGGCAGTCTGGATATGTCCACTCTTTCCCCAGATCAGGGGTGGAATGTACCTGAAAGAAGCAGTAGTTTAATTGCTTATCCCCACTGTATTAATAAGTTGATAGCAGCAGCAGAAACCAAAGCCCAGACATTCCTCTATGTTGAAATGTTACATGCACAGATGCTCCTCACCAAATACACAGAGGCTTTGTGCCTCAGACTGGCACAGCATGTTGCCAGCCAACCAAGCTAGCCTCCAGAACCTGTAAAGTGTTGTAAATCTGTTTTAATCGAAACACTGAAGCCTGCTGGGTTGAGCTATGTGAACTGGTGTAAGCACTTCATTGTATAAGCCAGTGGCAGAAACAGAAGAATTCATAGCAAGTTCTAGAAGACCAAAAGCCCCAAGACTCGCTGGTTAGAACAATTTTACACAGAAGTGTTTTTCCAAGTTAAGTGAAACATGGTACAGGGTGATTTTGCCTCTCAAGCCCAGCTAGGTAAAGCAGGAAGAGTTTTAGGAGGACCTGTCAGAATTGGCAAACTCCACCCAATAAAAAAAAAATCCCTTTCAATGTTAAGAGAGTGGAGTCTACTATGTTTATCAAGAGCATACTAAAGCCAGGTGACAAAGCAAATTGTCTTTCTTTCCCTGGCTTACCAGCCCTCAAAAAAAAAAAACCATGGGGGAAACTAGCTATTAGCTGGAAGGCATTAAAGGCTTAGTTAACAGGTTACAGCCCAAGCAGAGCTGGAAGTGGTTTAACAGGGAATGGTAGTGGTAAGGCATCACCTGGCCGCTCTGCAAGGGAGAGACTGAGACGATGACTTGAAAAAGATAATCACATCAGCTCACAACAGGAAAGCACAAATGACTTATTGTTTAGGAGAGCCCAAGTCTCAGGGGACATGCTTCCAATTAAGGAGCTGTGGTCACTGCTACACAGAGCAGGGCACCAAGAAGCAGCTTGAGAGTTGCTGACACCACCTTAGATCCTGAGAGATTAGCAACTCCCTCCCTGTTGTGTTTTCAGGGATTTCTGAAATTATTCATTTGACTTCAAGACCACGTGAGAAAGAATTCATGTTTTTCCCTGTTCACAGAAAACTAGGCAGCTCAGAACTCATATCTACTACTAAAGCCCATAACTCACTAGAACATGACAGAAACCTTGCCTTTGTGCTCTGACACTACCTACACACACAGCTGGATCTTCTTCCCTATGCCACCTCTTGTGATATCTGCAACTCCCTGTTCCCCCATACACTCCTAAAAAATACTTCCTATAAAAAAATAACTATCTCTGCTTGTTTAGCAAGACAAGAGCAGCAGCATATGTTCCTTCTCCCTGTTCTCTTCCCTCATCTGTAAGGGAGGCTTCTTATGGTCAAAGCAACACAGCAGTTCATGGTGCAGAGTTTCATTCAGTTTTCCAAGTGCGCTTCCCAAAGAGACCCAAGATAGATTCCCAAAGAAGTAGATACCACTTAAAGGTTGCAAAAGCTGTTAACTGATGCTTGTAACATTGTAAATTAGCCCTCAGTGCATCCTGGATTTGATCACTTGACTATAAAGCTTTTTTAAGAATCTATGTGAGGCTAGTACCACTAGCTATCCTTTATCAGCTCAGCATCTCTGCACTGGAACTATGCACAAGGACTACAGATGGCTCTGCTCCAGCCACATGCAACTCACTGCAAGGAGTTTTGAACAGCAACTATTACATCAGATGGAAGAGACACTGCTCATCTGGATTAGGATAATGCAGCTGGCTTCACCCCAGTCATTTACTTCACACCCACTTCATGTCAGCAGCCATATCCCACATTAGATGGTGCTTGGCTTGGTTTTTGTCTTCACAGGTCCTTTGCAGATGGGTTTTGCTAGCAGCTTTTGAGGAGAGCTGTCAAATACAACCCATAATAAGAATTTGCAGCTCTTTCAGAAGACACTCAGACTTCAACACTGTCGCATAGTTTCTAATCTTAGGTAAGTGCACGCATCAGAAAGTTCTGGCGATTTCGGATTTTAAAATCAAAGATTATCCCAGGTAAAACCCAAAGTCTTACCCACAGTGCTAGCAGGAAAGCTGTTTCTGCAACTACAGCAGCTAAGCCATACAGCAGTGACTGATTACTGCTACCACCTTGAGGAGAAAAAGGAAATCCAGGATCTCTGCAAGAACCAATCTCCATGTTTACCTACTGTTCAGTTTCCAGCCATAAGTTCCAGCTATAAATTACAGTCATCCAGTGGAATAGATGCAGCAGCTGCAGCAGCACATACCACAGGATGTTATTAGAGAGGAAATTAGAAGAGTCTTCAAAGCCTCACCACTACTGCTGGACTTTAAATGAAGACAAATGGTTTAAAGCACACTGCTTACCACAGCCTGCCTCTTCAGGTCACAGCTGGTTTCTTGGGGAGAGAAAAAAACCAAACCTACATTCAGATAACCTAACTGGAAGTTACCTGACCACTGGTTTTTTATAAGTCAAACCTTTTACATCAAACAGCACATAAAGAACATAGCACTGAAAGACTAAAACCATGGCAGGAAAACAGTAACAACAGACAAGTGATCCCTGTGTGTTCTACATTTCCCTCAAAGGTAAATCTGTGGACAGGGTGCATTCACTGCTTATTCCCTTCAGAGCTGACAAGCTGGTGTTTCTGAGCATCCTATAGATCAAGCAAGTAAAATGCTCAGCTTATCTTAACTCCAGTCTGTTATTTAACCATCACACTGCCTTCAGCAAAGATGTGCTAATATTTGTCACTCTGCATGAAACAACACTTCTAGATAAATAGTCAAAGGTCAGGTTCCAGCATGAGTAATGTGCAGAGGACAGTACTCTGATGCAGCTTTGTTACTCCCACTTAGTCATACTTAAGCATGTTAAGTATATTTCTGCAGTTTGCACTTAAATATAAAACAGTTAAAACCCTGAAATACACACAAGCAGTAGAGCAGCAGCTTATCTCACCTATCTGTTCTTTTACGACTGCCCATCAGCCTTTAAGTAATAGGCTGGTGGTGAAAGAGAGAGAGCCTAAAATCCTTTAAGTACCCAGCCTCCAGGAAAATGAGCATCACAAGACTTCAACAAGGAGGGGAAAACAAGTTGCTCCAATTGTATAGATCTTGAATAAGCAGTGAAAAACTAAGACAGATTAAACCTCACATTACCAGATAGATGCCAAAGCAAGCAGCTATTAAAAATACAAGACTTTCATTTACCAAGACAAGTTGCCAATCTAACCTACTGCAAAACCCTAGAAAGCCTTGACAGTAATGAAGTGCTGCTCCTCCATCATCACATTCCAGTAAAAGCTGTCCTCAGCCGAGGGCCACATTTGACTTTGCAAAGCATCTTTATAATCCACGGCAGAATCCGGTATCTTTCACACACTTTCTGCTGACTCCATTTGGCAATGGACAAATCTGGTTCTAAAAGTCTTCCTATAAGCAATTTCTAAGTCTTTCAGTGATACAAAGTCTACAAAGCTTCCAAGACCAAGTACTGAGCATAATAGTGCAAGACTGTATAGGACTGGAGGACAAGACACCTTTTTTATCCAGGAATTATGTGGACTTACAGCTTGCTTTTAGTAAAACTGTTCAATGAGGAGAACACAAAGAATTCTTCAGTCATGAAGGTGTATGATACCACACTGGTGAGGAAAAAAAAAGCTTGCCAGGAACTGTGCAAGCATCTTCATGCTCTGAAAATGCAGATCGGATAAGCTAAACTTTAAGTGTGTTATGTGAAAGGCTGTTTGAGACATTTACTCAACCCACCTGAAAAAAAGCCTAACTAACCAGTACTGGCAGCAATAGCTAGCACGGCTTGTTCTGTAGCAAAGCCAACATTTCTCACAGCAAACAGCTGAAAAGAGATGCTCCTCCAAAGCCATCATCCTGTAAGCAGAAGAGCATGTACTCCAGGTATTTTTCTCATGGCTTACCTTAACAAAACCACCTCAGCAGGGTGTGACACGTGGAAACGCAAGCTAGATAACATGCAGACTGAGCAACTAAGTATTATGTAGTTCAAGGAGCATTCAAGAATTGTCCTTTAGATTTTATGCTGAAACTATCACTACTGCTAAATTTGTCTTCCAAACAAGGGGTCCTCACCTATAAAAGCAGGGGGCTTCCCTCCAGCATTGATATGAAGTAGAAACAGGGAATGTGTTGAAGGACATGACAGACCAACTTCTTATACAGCCTGCTATAAACAGAAGCAGTTTTGACAAGCAGTGCACTATAGAGATTATCTCAGCACAGTAAGTTTCACCTTATGGAGATGATTCACTATGTATTCCTCTGTGTGCCCTGTTCCAGCAAAGCTGCTCACAGTTTATAAGCAGCATTTCCACTGTTCTGCAATAGCAGTTTACAGATGACAGGAGCTGAGCAGCCAGCTGGGTGGTGAACAGCAGTCAGGAAGACCTCTTGCCAAAGAGGTGTATGCAAGCCCACACAGGGACAAGCATGATGTACCACAACGGCACAAACAAGTACTAATAGATAGCATGGGAGATCTGAAGGCAGAGTTGTGCTGTACTGGAAACAAATACCAGTCTGAGAAACAAAAATGGCTTCACAGTTTGCTCCAAACCTAAAGGCTTTTAGCTGACTCATTTTCCTGTTTTGATTTGGTCAGTTGCAATAGATAGGAGGCACCCTGAGTAAAGACAAATATTTGAGGTAGTTAGTAGCCGGTCCTATAACTTCCAGTAACAGGATTCTGCAACAGAATGCAGACAGAACAGGTCTGGGGATGCCAGTTACTTATTAGGGAAGCACAGTTATATGGCACAAGTACAGAGTTCATCAGTCTTAGCTGGCTAAGTGAATTCACAGCCAGTTACGTAAGTGTGCTCACAAATGCTAATGTTTTTAACTCCAAATGCTGTGTTTCAGTTGTGCAGCACAGCCCCACATCTTGATAGGTGGCTGTCCACAACAGCGCTCGAATGCAGAACTCCTGCGTGTTTCACAAACATACTCCTAGCATTTTAACATTAAAAACAACTCTAGCATGTGACTGTAGATTAAGTTTTAGTGTCTCAGACAGCAGATTATGGTTTTAGAGCACGCACATCACCCAGTATGCTGGAATTTAGGAAAGCAGCAGCTGTATAAGCAGCTCACACAAAGCACATAAAAACTGTGCTATTTTTATTAGCAGGCATCAGCATTCAGGTCCTCAAAGATCTGAAGTGGAAGTTCAGCAGTAGGCTTATTTCTGGAGCATTACTTCATTTCATCTGAGGAGATTAACACTTTAAACATTAACTCTTACATCACCTTTGATGTGCTGTAGTGCACTGGATACTGATGGCAAGGAAGCAGAGCCTACAATTTGCTCCTAACAGGGGACACATGGAGAAGTGCTACCTCCATTACAACAGGTGACTTTTCTCTTTGGAGGTATTAAAAAGCTGCTTTACAAATCAAACCTCGTTTGAAACTTGTCCCTCTTTTGATGCTAGGGAATGCAATTTAAACTCCAATCAAGAAAGCTCATCTAAAAGTCTGCACTGTTCAACTCCCTCCACCCAATGTGCAGAAAGCAGCTTTTTTCAGCTAGACTGTTCAGCAGGATGAAGACACAGCAAACATGTAGCAGCAAAAAATTGAAGGCAGCTCACAGAGCTTCCATGTCCCCTGAGCCTCTGAAAAAGAAACTAGCTTAAGTGAAGTAGAAGTGTTTGTTGCCCATAGGAAACTGTATGAAGTCAGAACTATTTAAAAGTACAGACTGGCCTCCTTGGTTAAACCACCTCCTTCCAACTTTAGGCAGCTTTTATTTAGTAAAGTGCCCATCACACCCCTCCTCAACTTTCAGTGAAACTGCAAGAACTATTCTAGTCACAACAGTATTACAGCACACCTTCCTTGCTGATGAGAGCTGGAGAATCCAAGGCTGCTGCCAGTGCCACAGCAGAGCACCTAGCAAGGACTCAGATCCCCTGAGGGCTTCTCTCCTCAAGGTCAGTGCCTTCAGCTTACCCATAGGGAGCTGCCATTCTTCTCTGCCTCTCAATGTTCACCTGCCAAAGCTTCGGGAGTAACACTATTCCTTCTAGTTTATTATTCTCCTGGAAGTGCTCCTCCCACGGTAAACCACTAAGATGCTGACAGGAATCAAACACTGTTTGCTATTAGATAGAAGAAAACATCAAAAAGCTTGAAGACAGCTCTTCTGACTAGTCGTCTCCTTACATCTCAAAGAAAAGCAATGACAGTGCAAAAGTGTCTTCTGGTACCAGGCAGCTTGCTTATCTTGTATAGGTTACTGTGCAAACAAGGGATAAGAAGGATCTAGGCTGGATCTTTGACAGCATTTACTAACAGGCTTGACAGTCATTTGCCTCAGTCTTTGAGGAGCTTGCCTTTATTAATGATAAAAGTGTACATACAGCAAGGATAATTATTTTCAGTAAGGATGACACTTGTGCCATGACTCTACAGGAATAAAGATACACATACACACCATGGCAGAAAAACCCTCTAGCCCAGTACAGCAAACACTGGCCAAATTTTTCCTCATGAATCAAAGAGCCAATGCTGCATTTCTACAGGAATAAGAGAGCAGATGGCAGACTTTCTGTACCAGTTTGAAAGACAGGAAGAGGAGACAGCTGCAGCCAGGGGTTAGGCCCAAGTGCTCAAGAGCACCAGTAGCTGTGCTGATTAGTAAGAGCTTCCATGCAAAAAGCAGTTCTTTGAATGAAAAAGGGTCTGATTATGTTACTGTGCTCATTAAGCCAAAGTACAGAGCTGGACTGGAGTAAATGGAAATGGAGGTAAGAAACATGAGCTCCAGGAAGACCGTCTCTTGCTTACCAGTGTTCAGTCAATAAGTAGAAATCTTCAAGCAGTTAGGGAACTGCAGAGAAGCAGCACTAACACCTGCAAGTACAAGGAACCTGGCACGCAGCCATCTCAGGCAGTTTTACTGTCCAAAGCTCTTAAATTATTCATCCGCCACCACTTGGCTTACTGAATGATGCTACAGTAAATGTATAAAGTCCACAGGTGAAGATGGTTCCGTGAAAGGGAAATAAAATCCCAGAGTGCTTGTTTGTTTGGTTGGGTTTTTTTTAAACAGCTGCACAAATAGAATAATTCTGCTTATTTCTGCTTTCTCCCCACAACCCCCTTTTTCCCAGCAATATCCTCATCCCTTCCTCCCTTAAGCATAAGGGAGCTGAACAAACCAGGCCTGAAGGCCAGTCCACAGCTGTACAACAGAACTGGTCTTGTAACACATCTAACAACAAAACCAGTACTGATAGAACGGATGGGATTGCTGGGCTACTTATTTTGCTTTCACAGTAGAATCTGAAAAGAGCTGCTTAATCAGCTTTCCTAACACTCTGAATAATTAGCAAGTAATCAAAAGCCTTGCAAGATTTTCCAGTGGAGTATGGCACAAGCTGTTTTCACATAGCCAAAAGCTAATTAGTTCTACAAACTATTTCATGCATAATTGCAGGATTTAAATATATTTGTTCCCCTTTAGTCTCCAGGTGACTTTCACGCCTGAGGACAGGATTTGATTTTTTTTTTTTTTAATTTCTGTATTGAAAAAGGTCCATGATATCAAGAGAATAGCAAAAAATATAATCACATACACATCATCTTGCAGAGCTGTCTTCCCTGTAAGGCCTTTCCATCCCCAAAAGCAAGTATATTCCTGTCTCCCTAACATAATTGTACAGGTAACAAGACTGAAGAACTACCTATTGACAGGTTTTGTTCTAGTTTACATCAGCAGAGTTTGTTTCCCAGGGTCAGACAAGCCTTTCAGGCAATGTTCTGCCCAAGTGCCACGTGTGGGAAATCACTGCTACAGTTTTCAGAGACATTGGCAAGCCTGAGCTCTGAGTTGATCCAGGGAAAGCAAGCAATCTGAGACTGAAGACTATTAACACAATACCAGAGTTCTGCAAGCAGCTCTTCACTCCTGCAGTTAATGCACAACAGATTTATTGCAATTTTTAGACATGTTCTGCATTTTCACTCCTTTGGGAATGCTTTACCCCCCCCCCCATAACTGAGTGAAAGTCAGAAATGTGCCTCTAATACAGTGGTGCTAGGAGCTTGTACTGCAATAACAGAGCTGAAATAGGACTAAAAGGGACTCTGAAGTTGCTTACGATCCATTTCTAAAGATTAGCCTGATAACAGGCCTTCAAGACTGGTAATCAGCACAGCTTCATGCTTGCTTTTTCAGTGACTAGGGACATGTCAATCTGGAGTGCCAATACTGAGATGACAAGTGTCCAAGATACACTAAGGAGGTTCTAGTTACTTGGTATTTTTCAGGGAAGCAACTGCTTTGCAGTTAAGGCACTAGCCATAATCAAGTTTCAACACTTCTTCAACATGCTTATGTTACTACAAATTCAGAGTGCATTAGGGAATCCTCTTCGGGTAAAACAGATAATGCTTTGTTTCCTCTAATAGCTTACAGATTCTATGGCCTAATATCTCACACCTTATGTAATCAAGGCACCTAACAGCACCACTAAAAGCCTCTCATCTCTCCTAGAATGACTATCATTAAGTCAGCTTCACTTTTTAGATCCAAAAGGAAAGTTCATGCAGCTGCACTCATCACTTGTGAGATAATTGATGTATTTAGGGCTTCTAAATAGGACTTGCAAGTTTTCAAAGTGATTGCAGAAGAGAAATGCTGTAATCAAAGTCCTTGTCCCTCCAAAGCCTCATGAAATGGTAGTAAATGCTTCATATTATTGGTGAAGGAAAGGGCAACTGTACTGAATATGGAGGTCCTACAATGGAAGGGAAAGGATCACCCTATGCAAACACACAGATGACAAGGTCAATTTGACAGTGGATTCAACAGGCTTAGAGCTGGCCAGTATATCATTACTTTATTAAACTAGTTATGATGATGTGCTCTACCTAGTAAGAGATTTCATTAGTCTTCAATCAAATTAAGGCACTTCAAGAAAGAGCAGGCACTTTAAAACTAAAAGGCATCCCTGCGTTCACTGTAAGTGCACAGACACCATGAAAATGTTTCCTTGCAGTAAGCTCCAACAGATTTCTTCCTGAACAGAAAGGGAAGTGCAGACTGCATCCGTCCCTCCCCCGTTTCTACAGACGGTGGACTATACAATGCTGTGTAGTATAATATCAGAACATAGCTACTACACAGAGAGGCAGGGATGACTTTCCATCCATGGAAAGCCCAGCACAATGAGACTTGGTCCTAAACCCAGGTACCTGGAACACTACCAACAAAATGATTACTTGGAACATGCTTATTTTCCCAAGAGAACACCCTGACATTCATTTGCGCTCAGATTTAACAACACACTAGGCAGAAAAAGGATTAAGTGCGCTCTTCTCCCTGTAACACAGGTCAACATGGAGAAAAAAAGACACTACTTACTCTTTGGTTAACAGCGGGCAGGATTTGAGTAGAAAGCGGGCCAAAGCAGAATCCTGGTAAATGAGTTCAGGAGGGGCAGTTGGGCTTTTTAAATTCAAGCAGCGAACAATAACATACAGAACAGCAGCAACAGCAGCTAGCTTCACCCCATCGAACACCGCTGGCAGCTCGGGTGTTTCCAACATTGCACTCATTTTGAGCCTGGAAATAAAAGCCATTATTAAAGCTTTTTGCAACACACTGTTGGATACTTAATATATTGCCACGTTCAGTATAAGACTGTGCTAACCAACTAAATTTGTCAGTGAATGCTGCTACAAAAAATCCTAGCATATCAACTTAGATTAGCAGCTCAAGATGAAAGGAAGTTTATTTTGTACTGCTCTAAAAATCCTGACCACCACAACAAATAGAAACTGGATGATCAGTTGGAGAGGAGATTTATTCCTAATCAGTGCTGCACTAGAACTGCAATAGTGTCTCAGGTGTCAAACACTACAGTCTGCAGACAGTCGATACTTTTCAAGATCTTGGCCAAGACTATCTGGCTCAAATAGAAGCTGAGTGAAAAGTCAGGCTATAAGGACACGTCAGCAGCTCTGGATGTGTGTTACTTCCCAAATATACAAGCCAGGCTTGAAAAGGAGAACTTGAAAGCACTACTGTGTTTGTAACTCCACAAGGTACTAACTCCTACATGTATTTAAGATGTTCACTTTATGTACCAGTTCAGCATTTCTTTTAATTCCCTGTAGTTCTGCAGCTGAGGAAGGACTAGATTGTCTAGTCTTTTCAAGAGCTTCAGAGTAAAAGCAGCAAGGCAGGAAAGAATTAAAAAAAACACAATATCCTTCCAGTTTGACATCAAATTTTTCCTACCTATCCAGCTTATTTTGAACATACCATTCAAGTAGCTGCTTACAGTTAGGAAATTTCATCCACATCCAAGGGGCAGGTTTTTCCCTACCTCTTTCCTCAGCCATGTAGGTAACCCAAGCAGGATAGAAGCTGACAAGTCAACTCTTACCGATGTCACTTTCTTCAAAGTAGAAATAATTGCCAGTCCTCAGCAGAATTGTCACTGTCTGGATCCACCCAAGTTACCCTGTGAGGGGAGGAAAAGCAAACTGATTATCACTGATAAGTCTACACTTCTTGACTGAAAAGAAACACCACAAATTTATACAAAAGGTCCTATCGTAGACATTGCAATTGATTTGTGTATTCAGTCGTAACTGCTTCAACTCTGAACCATTGGCAAACCTCTTGCCTACAGACAGATTCCAGACTAGGTCAGTTTTGTACAGAACATTAATTCATCTGCAGTATGCAAATAACCTTCCCAAGTAGACGTAAGCAGAATGCAATAATGAAAACCAGTGCAAATTCAGAAGAAAGCCAAGCTATCAACTTCCAGAAGACCACAACAGCCACTACCTTCACATGACAGTAATGTTGTCCCCAGTTACAAAAACTACCCAAATCCCTTCCTTTTTAAAAGGCTACAAGCAACAGGCTACTGTTCTTCTGACCAAAGTGTGAAGCCAGTCTGAAAGAAGGTCCCTGCTACTCTTATTCAGGCTTAGCAAGGCAGCTCACTCCTACAGATGGAAGCCTGTAAACAATCGCTGCTTGTTCCCACACTTCCTTTTTTGAGAAGTTACAACATATCACACTTCAACAAGATGGTGAGAGTCTCCAGGAGGCTCAGATACAGCCACCTAATTAACACCAGTGCACACACACCAAGGCTGGTCATAACAATTTGATAATGCCAATAAAAGAGAGCACACTTGCAGCCTGTGACCACTAAAATGTAAAGCGATATTTACAATTAGAACTGGATTCCCCTACAGCCACAAACCAACGGGGAATTGAAGCTTCCAGGAAAAAGCTGCAGAATTGTCTGCTCTGTAACACATCTACTGCTTCCAACTCTGAAAACACACCAATGGTACAGGCCATACCAAAGTCTTACTCTTCTTCCTTGCAGAAAGACAAAACCTCAGAAGTACTTTCTGTACTCAATGCTGCTACACCAAAATCCCTTAAAGAAAACAAGTCTGACATCAGCTATGGATTAACAACATACTGGAAAGGTGCAAGTTTCTGCCACCATAACCATCTGCACTGCAGGAGAACAGAGGGTGAAGAAAGCAGAGACATTTAATATTTGACACCTCTGAAGCTTCTATTTTCCAATTCTGAGCTTTGCAGTAGAAGGGAGAGAGAAGCAGGCTACAAAAAGCCATTTATTCTTCTAATCAGAGTATTACATTGGCATGTGTCTCAGTGAAGAGTCTGAGTACAATGTTCAGCTGTAGCATGTTACCTCACTTCCCTACTTAGACATTCACCAACACTAACACCAGCTGCATAGAGGACAACAGGAAAACTACAGCAATGACTTCTCCTGACAAAGTACAGTCAGATGAGTGGATTAAGTCCCTGAACAATCACTGACTCAAGCACAATCAGATGCTCCAGCAAATCTTTCCCAGATGAAACACACAGACTTTCTGTTGGCATCTTCCTTTCATTGCTTTGTTTAGAAAATAGAGACACCAATACAAAAGTTACTCAAGACCTTCCTGCCACCTGGATCTTAAACATTTGCTTTACAGCTTTCACATTTGTGAATTTGTTAAAAATAAAGCTGGGCATGATTAGTCCTTGTACTATTGACTCAATGTAACTGATCCAACTAAGCTGCATCTCCCTGATCGTCTTCTCTCCCACATAATCTTCAGATTACAAACACACCTCATCTTGTCTGATACTTCTACATCTCATTTTAGCTTGTCCCTACCTTAAAAAAGCATACTAGCTCGGAGTTACTTTCAGAAACATTAGCTGCTGACAGGCATAATCATGTAAATAATTTATTTGCTATTTTCACCTAAAATCAAATCCTCAAGGCACACATGGGACTTCCCCATCCTTCCACATCACCCACCAAGCACACCCAGGTCCCCCTGCTACTAGTGCTCCATGTAGGTGTGAGTTTGCCATTGCCTGAGGCTGTTTTCCCCAGGAAGTTTTTTTACATACAAAGAGTCCCATGGTCTGACCCAAGTGTTTTCTGGGGTGCCATGGCACCACAGGACTTGTGTTTCAAGGCTCAGGATAATGCTCCAGGCAGTAGCATGGAATATGTTTCCAGCCATCCAGCAGTCACTTTCACCATCATAAGGCTGGTTTACATTGTAAAGGACCTTCCTATCCATTCTATGACTCAAGAGCTCTGCCTCTAATCATACAGGAAAAATGCTTCCCTATTTATAAGCAGGGATGAGGTCACCTTGCTTCTGTTTTGTTAAACCCTCTTTGCATTGACCCAATAAACCTATCTCTATGAAAAAGGACGGATAACCGCAATGTTGAGCCAGTCAAATTTTAATCTAGAATCTCCTCTAAATGGGTCAGCATTAATATAAACAGGCAAACATTTAGCCTTTTCTGCAACAGAACTCTAGATTCACTCTTAGCAGGCTAGACAAAAATTAGTAAGAAGCAGTAAGTGTATCATTGGAAGCAATCAAGCCTGGCTTTTCATCCATCACAGGGTTTGAGATCCACATTGATGAACACAAAGTAGTTAAAGCTCTCGGGGCCAAGGATGTTATTTTGAAGCACCTTAAGTGTAAAGTTGTTTATTTTAAAATCACTTAAAGGCATGACGGCCTCAGACTGGCAGTCTTTTCTTCTTAAGTCCCATTTGTGACTGAAGACTAACTTTAAAAATCAATCACTGGAAAGCCAGTACTGAATTTGTCTTTTCATTTGGCCTTTCATCACAGAATAAAAGATGAAAAATCGTGTTAAAGGAAACCCTTCAGCATTGCTGTTAACGGTGTACCTCATATGCACAAGTATAGTAAGAAGCAAAACCTATTTCTCCTTTCCAGACAGGAATAGAAACAAATAAAACAGAAGCCAGCAGAGCTACAGCAAATTCCTTATGCATTCTTTCAAGGACATTGTGTTTTGGGAAAGCTATCAAGATATTTACTTGTACAGTAAGTGAATTTTTTGAATGATGAATCTGAGACCTGTACACATTTCTATTCCAGGTTTCCCGGGGACTCTGCTAGGGACAGAAGTCACTTCACCCTGTGACTCAACAGGGCACGCACAGGATTTAGATACCAAGCATTACAGCTCCTCCACCCATGCTGAAGCTGAGCCTGACTCCACATACTGGAAAGCCAACATTAGAAAAGCAGAGGCATTAAAGGAAGTCCCTCCCAATAGGGTCCTTTTAATGAGCAGCTGAAAGCCTGGCAGTCTCATTTCACTGAAGCATTAGAAATGCTTTGAGCTAAAGTGAAGATGCAGCTGTATGGAACTGCCCACAAGCAAGACTAAAGCCAGCCTCTTTAAAAGCAGCTCCACTAGCAAGATATTTTATGCTTTGTTACATTCGCTGACGAATCTTGAAGGAATCTCAGGTCCAGGAATGGCAGTTTGATACAACAGCCTCCTAGATGCACTCTCACCAGTCAGCATTCTGGCTCACCAGCACTTTCAGAGCTCAGCTGGACACCAAAACACTGGAGTATGCCTGGCCAACACTGAAAGCCTTTAAAAATCCCCTCTCATCCTTTTACAGCTTCTATCAGGTAGCTTAATACCCTCTCTTCCCCACTAAGATTCAGGAGAGCCAGAGAAGCTGCTTCTAGATAGATTAGGCAGACAGCAGGTGTTTCTTTGGCTGGTTTCACTTACTTGTAGTGACTGGTTGGGGAATAAAACTCTAAAAGCAAGTCTGCAAGACAAGAGGAAAGTAAACACCCTACTTTAGAGTTGTGCCTACACAGGTTCAGGTCAGAAATATTCCCCTCCCGCTTTGATGGTGCAAGAGAACTGTTTCACCGAAGTTGGTTCTTTAGGGGATGTTTCCAGGAAAATTTAGTATCAGCCAAAGCTAAAGCCTCTTCTGAAAGATACCCTACAACACCAGAAGTTACAGGCCTGTCACTACCAGATAAGATATTTAGAACCACATTATGGTGAAGGGAACTTTATCAAGAAAAGGGTGGAAAGTCAAAGCAGTACAAAGGTGGGGGTTTTTTTTGTTTGTTTGTTTTAAACAAACCCAAGTTTTATGCCAGCGTATTATTCAAATTTCATTCCAGGAAGTGTGTCACACTGCTGAGCTTTCCATGCTTTAAATGGAGAGGAAGATGTTTAGAGGCCATCCAGGTGAAAACAACCATAGGAAACATATACACTTGAAGAAGACTGAAGCAACACATCTTGATGGGAAAAGATACCAGACTAAGCTTTTGTAAAGCACTGGAGGACAGTCTGAGTTCACACAAGCTACATGAGCACACCAATCTGTGCAAGGAATCATAAAAAACCCTAAGTTTTATTCAGACACCCATATCTTGACTTTCGCACAGCACTTCGTTTAAAGGATGCTTTGATTTTCATGGGTAAAGTGTTAAGTCTAAACTGCTACTTTAGGATCTTAAAAAAAAATTACAGACACAAAGACTTTAGGGCCACACCAGTACTATGTCTCATCAGGTCAGGCACATAAAGAAGGCATCACACTAATTTTGAGACTGGCATCTAACCAGCCCAAGCTTACCTTGTTCAGAACCACCTTCAGTGCTAGCTCAGAAGAGAACGCGTCAGAAGCAGGTGCTGAGATCATCTCCCTGTACAGCTCAGTACTCCCAGCCGTTTAAAACAGTCAGCTAATTCTCAGACCTCAAAGCATAGAGGGTATAATTAAGGATCAGTTGAGCACCTCAAGCACTTAAGCTTTGGTTTTCAGGAGATGAGGCCATGAGAGATGAAGCATAATCCTTGCCAGAGTCATCAGCAGTTCGGGAAAGTCCACCACAGTTTTGTTGTCAAACATCTGACCGTTTTTATCTCCAAATAAAGAGGGCACACTGACATGACCCGTGACAAGGATGCTTGAAAGAACATTATTTGAACACCACACGGAAGTTCTTGGTGCAAATCCCGCCACATTGTGCCAGAGCCAGCAACCAGGCTGGGATTTGGCTGGCTGGTGAGTATACAAAGCAGCAGGTACCGTTTACACCATGTTCCAACAAGAATTTCTTGGCTGTTGCCTTAACTGGAATTTGACCTTTTCATCAGCTACAATACTTGGCTCATATACTAATTTTAGAGGTACCCTGAGGTTACTGGGACAAAGTTCATAGCATAAGGCACCATCAGCACAGCCAGAAAGACAGGTGCCTCTAACTGGAGCTTTCTTCTTCCTTTGACTTTGAGAAGTCCTACACTTTCAGAGCAGAAGCCAAGCACCTGTGAGGGCTGGGTGTACATGCCAAGACAGTTTGCTTAAGAAAGCACCTAAGAATAATTCTATAGCCAACTGGGCCAAAGACTCTTTAGGTCTTTCACTTCCCCAAGAAAGCTAATTTACAGCCAAACAAGCCTTGAATTTCACTTCCTTCCAACTAAAGAAACTGCTTTTTTCTTCACAATATCATTTTACCATTTAAAATGGTAAATTTAAATTTATCATTTAAAATGGTTCTACTGCATGACAGGCAGTTTTTGTGTATTATCTAAGAAGGTTGCTATGTAGACTCCCCGTATGTCATCTTATCTGGTTACTGCTTGTCACAGATGGACTCAAAAACACTGCACTAGCTTTTACTGCGCACACATTAGCTTTTATCAGTGCACATAGTTTAATCTTGTACATCAAGCACGACAAGGATCTGATGACCCCACAGAAATCAATTAATTGCATCCTATCTTAAGCAAAAGGCTCATGTTATTTAAGCAAACATAATGATTTGATTACTGCAGAGACTTAGGACTTTGTCACATGTGACCCCTGCCTTATGGAACTATGAGGCAGAGCTTCAGCTCCCTGTAGAAGAGGCCAAGCTCTCTTTCAGGTCCTGAGAGAAAAAATCCTGGCTAACATCCTTCCACAGCCTTACAGCATTAGCAGGTGTCACCTGCCTCCCACATAACCCTGTGTCCATGGCTTTATTATTTATTAAGCTCAAGGGAAGAAATGGCATAAACATTGCAGAGAACCCAACAGTCCATGCTCAGTAGTTGAGGGAATGCTGATAGCATCAAGTCAAGGGCAGGTAAGTAAGCTAACACAAACCACGTTACAGACTAACTCTCCCTGGGAGGAGTCTATTCCGCTCCTTCGCTGCATTTTGAAACACAGCATCATACTGTTAAAGCCACCTTTACTCTCATACTCCAACACCTCCATCCCCACATTGTCACAGAGCTCAGATGTGCTTGGACTTTGGGCTGCTATAAGGTGTACAGCTGAGTGGGGAAAGTGGGGAGCAGGCTCCACACTAGACTGGCTGTGCAGCAGGGAGACCATCTATCACCAAAGCACAAGTTAAGACAGTGAAGTTTATTCAAGACTGGTCCAGTTCAAGGAGTCAATACACTTATATCTGAACACAATCAAAAGCTGAGGTGCCACTACACTGAGGTCTTCAAACACCTTGCTTATTTTATTCCCTTGACAAGCAGCTCTGCTCCACAGCAGTACAGAAGATCTGCAGAGTCATCCTCTCAGAGTCTGTCCATGACAGATAGAAGGCTCATGATAAGAGAAGTTTAATTCATATATTACATTAAAAATGAAGCAACAACATATCTCAGGACAAAAGAGCCCAATACAAAGAGACAGGATCTGACCAACACACAGCTACCACTACTGCAGAATACTCAAGCATTACCAGAACGCTGATTAAAACAGGGGATTTGGAGCACTAAAGCAGTCACCAGCAACTCAGTTTGAAGAGCTACATTGCCCACTCTCCTACTGAATCCAAGTGGGAGGTTGGGGATATTAGAGCCACACATCTTAGGATGTTTTCTCCTAACCTCTTACAAGAGCATTCACTGTAAATCTGCCTCTGCTTATCTCACTTGGTACAATCTTTCATACTCGCATATGCCCGATCAACACTTCGCAGAACTGGGTGTTCTCATTAAGGGGCAGCCAGGCTTGAACACCCTCAGCATAATCTTTCTGGAACCAGCATCTCTATTCAAAAGCATCTTTAAAGATGTAAATAAGCTTAAAAGCAATGAATCCCCTCACTAGACTTAGCTGACCCTTTCCATGAGGAGCCACATAGCACCAAGTGCTCCGTGCCCTGAACAGGGCTGTAGCACAATTATTAGCAACTAGTACATCAGAGGCTTCAGAGGGTCTGGTGTTTACAGGAGCTCAGTCCGTATTAGTAGAGGAAGTTGTCACTGCAATTTATTTCAGCCAGACTGAACCTCTGATGATGAGTAACTCAAGCGTTTCTCAACAGTAAAGTGCTAGGCAAATGCACTTCTTGGTCAAGCTAGAAACACAAATGCAAGTCTTCTGTACATGGCAAAGCATGACACTTCCTTCCACTGTCATTACCTCTAACACAGCACAGGCACAAAAGGTATTTCAAGCACCTGGTAGGTACCAAACTGCTCTGTAAAGCATTTTGAATGACTGCTGCCCGATGCTGGCAGAGTAAGACTGGCCATCAGTGACAATCTTTATTATTGAGTCAACTGTTATAGCTGGAGAAAAGACAAGCCCTTGGGCCCACAAGCCTTCCTAGAGCTAAAAGAGGTTGAGACAGCTGCCCAGCTAGGTTAGAATCATTGCCACCCACATATGTTGGGCAAGTGGGACTCTGCTTCTCCGTAAGGACGGACTGCCCTTGCACATTGAAACTAAACCAATTGTTTGATACTGAATTTAATCAGCTGAGTTTGATCATATTTTTTAACTATCTGTAAGCTTAATCTTCACAAGGTATTTCAGACGAAGAAGTTCAACTATCTATAGTACACACTAAAAATAGCAATTCAGGGTTAGAGCATATCATGAAACACGATCTTCCAGGGAAACCGAAACGCGTAGATGAAGACCCCAACAACCTAGCAAAATGATGATTTGGGCTTTTGCTAAAGAGTCCAATCCACCAGCTTCTGCCTGGTGCCTGCATCTTTCTACAGGAATTACAAGCACCAGAGACTCTAGCACATAGAACCCCACATAGAGCCTTTGCTAAATCCTGGGTTTTGTTAACTTAATCCACGTTCTGGCAGAGCTGGCAGCATGAAAGTAAGGATGAAGAGGCCAAAGATCGAGAACAAGAAAGGGAAGTAACAAGGCAATGCGAGTCTAGCAGCACCCATCACATTTCCTCTATTGAGTGAGGTTAAACTACAACTACAGAATGTTTGAATCACTGCTCTAAAGCCATTATTTTCTATAGTACATCAAATTACCTCTAGAAGTACAGAAAGAGCTTAGCAGATTTGGATAACCTCTCCATATGCCTCTATCAAGGGCAAATTATGTTATTCTGCCATCTTTCCTTCCCGAGGCCACAGCCCAGAACAGTGATTATTCCAGCATGTTAATCTCTAGGTTTTCACATGACAAGTTTAGTAATGCAGCTCTCTGAAACACTAAGAGCCTAAGCTGCTATTCATTCCCTGAATAGAAAAACACAGCTTTTACAAGCAGAGAACAAATTATTTCTTATGCTTAACCTCTTCAGAACCAGTTCTGCAAGATGGAAAGTTTTATCCCCAGCCTCCACCTAAGAGTCCTTCCCACCACTACAAAAGACAGTCTGGCACAATCTTATGTCAGCCTCAACCTCTATGCAGCTAATTCACTCAGTAACACAGAAGACCTCCCAATCAAAAGCTGAAATACAACTATTTCAGAATAAGGCAGGAAAATAGAAGAACTCAAACATTAGCTTGTGGTTTTGGGTTTGTTTTTTTTTTTTTTTTAGTATTCTTCCTGTTCTTACTCTTAATTTGAGGCTGAAATAAATGACAGCTAGAATAATAAGACTGACCACATGTCCACTGATCCAAGAAAAGACAAGATAAATTATTCAAACTTCTCTCATGATACAAGAGCTAAGCAAGCATCTAGGAAAGAAGGTGAATTAGAGGAACCAAGAAAAGATGACAACTAGTCTTTGTTTGTTCTGTTGTAAATAACAAAACTCCCTACACGGGAAATTAACATTATCAGTATCTGAAAATGAGATATCAAGAATGCAGACAGCTGAACTGCGTGTTCTATGGACACCCTATCAGTGGCAAATAGAGCACATCAACCTAAGCAGTATTAGGAACATGGCTAAGCATGATAAACATTGATAAACAAGGCATGTAAGATGAACACACATTGTACCAGTTAGCTGACTAATAAGCCACAAACACATTGCAGAAGGAGGCACTAGTACTGTGGAAGCTGAAGAGCAATCTGTAAGAGGCAGACAGGAATCTTTAATACTTACCACAGCAATGACAATTGTACATCAACAATAACAGGAAGCTGTTATGAATTCTCTGAAGAGACCTACATGAGAATGGAACTACAGAATGCAATCCCTCCAGCCATAACTGTGAGAATAACTCTGCTCTGCTGACATACCACTTTAAAAGAGTTAGTCAGGTGAGGGACTTCACCAGCTGTAATATACCAAGTCTGCTGCAAATAGCACAAGCTACATGCAAAACTTTATAATGGAGTGAACAGTTCCATCACACAGGCTAACAAGCAGGTGGGGAGTACACAGCAACAAAAGGAAGTCTAAGGTTGCTGCAAAATGATAGCAATAGCGTCAGGACCCAGGAGCAAGAGTAACAGAGAAGAGCCTCCCGCCAGGGGAGCGGCGTGACCTCAAAGACATCAGCCAGAGCTCACCTGGCTCTAACACACAAACATCATCCCCTCAGGACCTCCACTCCCAAGCGCGTTATGACTGCTTCCCACCTCATCCTTGACTCCTTGCGAGCACAGGCTGCTCGCAGCCTCGCTTCTCCTGCCCTGCACAGCCTGGTATCCGCAAGAAGCGACGGGGAAGGACATCACCACCCCGCCGCCTGCACAGACCTTCTAACCCCAGCAAGAACCGGGAGGAAAGACACCGGCAGGGGACCGGGCCGCAAGTCACCACAGCCGGGCCAGGCCGAGCCCCACCGTGGGGCTACCCCCACCTTCCCCCGGCCCAGGAAACGAACAGACCAGCCGCACGCAGGGCGGACAGAGACCAGGCGGCCGGGCAGCCCGAGGTCAAAGAGAGAGGAGCGCCGCTGACCCCCCTACGCCTAACAGACCCGGCCGCGGCCGCCCCGCGCCCCCCCAGGCCCCATATCGCCGGGAGGCACGGACGGACGGAAGGAAGCAGGCAGGCTGGCAGACCCGGCCGCCACGCCCGCAGCCCTGCGAGAAGGGAGCCCCGCTCCTTCATCCTCACCTGCGGGCTAGGACGAGGCGCACGGCCACCGCCGCTCCCACCCGTCTGCGCCAGCCCCGCTACGCGCGGACCCTTAGCAGCTGCCCTCACCCTCCCATTGGCCGCGCCGCTCCCGCTCGGACCGGCACGCGGATTGGCCGAAAAGCGCCCCGAGGGCGGGAGCGAGCTCCAGCCGGTCCGCGCGGGCGCCATTGGCTGGCGGAGAATCAGCGGGGCGGGACAGCGAGGCTCCGTTGATTCGGGCGCCTGTCAGTCAGGAAGAGGGCGCTGATTGGCATCCGCGGGCGGGGCGGGGCTGACGGCTCCTGTCACGCCGGGCCTTTTCCCCTCACCCGGAACCGTATCGCCGGCTTCCGGTGGTAGCGGTGAGTAGTGGGTCTCTCACTCCGAGCTTCCCTCTCCCCGGCTGGCAGCAGGAGCGGGGCTGTGCAGTTGAGCAGGCGCTGCCGTCCCGGGGACCTCGTGTGCGCGGCCGCGGGGCTCAGCGCTCTGACGGCACTGGGCCGCGCGGACGGCGGGTCTTCCCGGCGCGCATTGCGCGGGGGAGGGGAGGCGGAGTGGGGCGGACCCGACCTGGGGTGGTGGCGACGACTCTTCCAAGGTGACTGGAGTTGGGTTGAGGCGGCTCCGCCGTGCCCCCGTAGCCTTACTCCGGTGGGTTCCGGGGAGCGGCTCCGCCGTCGCCGGTTTGCGCTTAGGGCACCCGGGGCTGACGGCGGCTCCCGGCCTCGCCGCCGCCCGCGGGAGCTTCCCGGGGCGAGTGAGGTAGAGACAGAGGCTGGGGGTGGGGGGGTGGCAGAGGCCGGCAGCCGTCACTGCTGCTGCTGCTGGCGGCTTCGGCTGGGTTATTTTCGTTTTTCTTTAAACAACCCCAAACCTGACATTTCCTGATTGTCTCGGTGGCGGTGCGAGAAGAGTCGCTGCCAGCGCGCAGCTGGACAGGACGCGTAGCCGCGGACTGGCCGTCACAATGCTTCTTCGGGGGGTTGCTCGACTCCTCACCCCAGACTGCACGTTGGGTTAAATACTCTTTCTGTGTTAAAGCTCATCTCTGACCGAAATTGCTGGCTTCTTTATGCGTTTGACTTGCGGAAAGAGCTAACTAGCCCTATGTTTCTGTTTTGGCTCCTTTTTTTTTTTTTTTTTTTTTTTCCAGCTAGATTAGTGTCATCATGATTCTGCATCAGATTCTGCGACTTTCTTCCATTTTTCGCTCTGCTGTTTCCATTCACTTGCAGAGGAACATAGGGTTTTCTGCCATTGTCTTTAATAAGACAAAAGAGCTCGATCCAGTTCAGAAGCTCTTCTTGGACAAGATCAGAGAATACAACACAAAGAGCAAGTAAGTATAAGATTTTTTGTTTCAGATTAATGGCAAAATGAGGAAACAAAATGGTTTTCACAAATGCTAAAATTGTTAACTTTGTAGGTTGGTCTTCACGTACTTACGGTGTGCTTTTTTGCAACACTTATTGATAGCGTCACAAGTGAGAAGGCTCCTTCTTGCATACCTGAGAGAAAATGTCCATTTTTTTTTTCCCCCTTATCAACAACAACGTTGTTTTGTTGTTGTTTTGTTTGTTTGTGGAAAACCAGCTATTTTTCAGTCTTGTTTCCAGAAGTTGACTGGAATTAGCCTCCAAAAGCAATTGAGAATTAATGGAACTGTGAGGCTGATTCATTAAATGTTTTAGTTAATAAGTACTGCATTCAAGTGGAATCTTAGATTCCTGTGATGTTTGAATGAACTACTTATCAGGAAGCTAAAGCTGTAGTAATTCTGTGTAATTTATTCTTGGGAATTATTCTAGGAAGGGAAATAAGCTGCTGCTTAGCTCTGCTGGAGGTAGGTGTGTGTTTCCACACCTACAAACTAGCCCATGTAAGGAGGCATAGTTTTGGTGGTTTTACCAATTCTATGTGACATCTGTGTTGGTGCAACTGAGCGTTGGTAATCTGAAAGGTTACTGGTTTAATTATTTTATATTTGTATCCCAAGAAATTCTTGTCTGAATCTTTATGAATACAAGGTGCCCTGTCTCCTGATTTGTTGTTTGGCTTTTTTTCTTCTTCAGTATTCAAAACGTGTTCTGTTTGCAAGAACAGTTATGCTTTACTAAGCATATAACAGAGGTAGAAATCACAATTTTGTTAGGAAATCACACCTGCGACAAGTGAAACTAAGAGCCCTGAAAGCCTGGATCCTCAGTATGGTTTTATGTCTCAAAAGGCTATCTCTGTAGCTTGGATTTTCAATCACTGATAGTAGAGAACCTGTACTTTACCCTGACAACCCTGTTTATGTGTAAGGTAAGTAGGCCCAAAGCTGTGTCATATCTTGACTTTTGGAAATGTTTTAAATGGTTTGGTTTAGCTGGTTGTCAAAAAGATTTATAATTCATAAATGGCCTTGAAAATATTGAACTTCCATGAAATTTTGGAGCTGAAATGTCAATTGGAAGTTTTAATTTAAGTTTTATTTTGTTTTTAGGCAAGCTGGAGGGCCTGTTGATGCAGGCCCTGAATTTCAGAAGGATATGAATGAATCCCTTGCTAGACTTCAACGGGCTTATGGTGAGGGTGATCTAACCAAGTTTCCAGAATTTAAATTTGAGGGTGAGTAAACAATCTTACTGAATTTCTAATTGAGACTAAGGTCGTGTTCACTAATTGTTTTTTTCTTAATTCTTATTTATTTTTTATTTGGACCATTAATTTCATGTAAGGCTCCCTCAGCGAATCTCCTTTCTTTTGCACGCTTCGCATCTGATTCCATCTGACTCCCCTTTTTTGATTATTTGCCTTTTTCAGTAGAAATGTGGACTGACTTATACTGCTGCTTAACAAAAGTTGCAGTCAGATCATGCTATCTTAATTACCCTTCAAAGAAATAGCCCAAATAGAAATAGCCTGGGGCCCGTTGTTACCTTTTGTTGTATTTTTTTTTCCTCATCCTCCCAAAGAGGTTGGCAGAGCTAAATTTGAAAACCACTTGTCTATCATCCAAACTGCAATCTGTAAATTTTGAAAGCTGCTCTGGAAAGTTCATGTTTTCAGAAAATGAACACAGAACTTAACTTTGTTACATGTAATTACTTCATGACTAAATTATATTAAACCTTTTCCTTCAGTTATTTGGATATGACTTCTGTTTAACTGCTCTAAGTTTGTCTTGGCATGTTTTCTTATTACTCTGATTATGACAAGAAGAGTACTTGTGATGATTGGTTTGTCAAGAATGCAAATAAACTGCACATACTCTGTCTGCCTTAAAACATAAAAGCAGCTTAACGTTTTTACAGACAGGTTCATTTCCATAATTCTTTTTCTTTATGTAAATACAGATGAAAGTCTTCATTGCTCACAGGCTCCCAAGTTGGGGTTTGTAAGGGGCAGGCAGGCTGTCTGTATTCTAAACTGTAAGCAGCTGATAGCTGGGACTTGGCAATCTTTTGAATGTGCCAGTGTGGCAAGGTTTTGGTGGCGAGGGGCTGTAGTGGTCACCTCTATCAGGAGAAGGTGGGGCTGTCCACACAGTGGACAGAGCCAGTTCCATCAGGTTCCAAAATGGACCCACTGCAGGACACAATTGAGCCAGTTAGCAGTGCTGGTCCACCTCTGGGGCAACATTTTAAATAGGGTAAAAAACAGTGTCTTTATTTTCAACCCTTCTGTGCAGGGAGAGAGGGTAAGAGTGAGAGAGCATGAGGCTTGGTGGGCATCTGGCAGCCAGCCAAAGTCGATGCACTGTAGTCACTGACTTCTCATTAAGACTAATGGGAAACACTAATTTAGACTAGGAACACACCTAAAAGTGTTCTGGGTTTGT
This sequence comes from Ceryle rudis, assembly GCA_033439905.1. Classification (NCBI taxonomy): domain Eukaryota; kingdom Metazoa; phylum Chordata; class Aves; order Coraciiformes; family Cerylidae; genus Ceryle; species Ceryle rudis. The sequence continues at coordinate 54,437 of JAAGNO010022315.1, forward strand.
GCCATCAAGAACTCCTTCCTCAGGGTTTGTATGTGGAGAATGTCTTCTGCTGAGTGGAGTCAAAATTGTGCACTCCGTTCTGTTAATCAGCTGTAGGATGCTAATCAAGAGGAAGTAAGAGCTTTGTTACTAGTTCTTCTGTCAGAGCTATGTCAGAAATACTTGTGTCATATCTAGTAACATTGATTAACTTCTTCAGTTTCTCTGCTGCCTTCTCCCCTAACCTGGATAGGGCTAGCTAAAAGCTTTTTTAGCAGAACATTACTAAGGTGCGCATGTCTGTCTTAAACGTCATGCATAAATGCTCTACAGTCTTTTCCACCTGTCTCAGCATAGCTTATTTTTTTAGGGCTGCCCACATGCAGTCATGCCCTGATACAAACAATAAGCGGTGGTGTAGACCACCATGTACAAGAGCTTGCTTTAGCTCACCGACTTTGTTTTCTTTGAATACCAGATGAATTGTGGCGTTGGAGGCTGGAATAAAAAGAGACTAATACATCTTTCCTCTCTCTCACCTTTCTTCTTTAGAGCCCAACTTTGAGGAGACTCCAAAGTGATCTTTGCGGGTTGTACACCAGTGGAATTGCTGACCATGGTATCAATAGTCGTTTAATAAATGCAGTGATTGTTTGACTTCAGAGGTGTGGATAAGTTCTTAGATGTATGATGAGCATGGTAAATGGAGGCATCTGAGTAGTTTCTCAATGTAAACCGCAAAAATCCTTTACCAAGCTACATTTTAGCAGTGAGAATTTGTAACACTGTTATAATAAACCAAGGAGGAACAACTTGTTTTCTGAGTTTGTCACAGCCAAAAAGCTTCTGCAGAAAAAACCAAGCATGAAACCTTAAATTTGTAGGAAAGCCCTATAGTATTGATGAACCTGCACAGCCAAAAGCAGAGGCACAAAAAACCTCATTTTATGTTGCATCAGTGAACACACCAGTGAGTAAGTGTTACTCTTACAGAAGCAACTGAAACCTGTTAATGAGGTTGAGAGATTTAAATTTCAGTAGCTGAACTATTGACACAAACACTTCAGGTTTTGAGGAACCATTTATTTGTGACACTTCAGCAATGAGGATCCAGATTTGTGTAATGTCTACTGGCAATGTTTTTCTTCAGAATGAAATTACACATGCAGTCTACAGAGGGACAGGGATATACTTCCTTGTGGAAGAGAAGCTGTAGGCATTTTATGCAAGACAGTAAAACAATACTTGAGCCTCAATTACAGGAAGCTTTATTCTGTCAGGATAGCAAGTTTAAGTCTGCACGACTACTTATGGACTTAGAGATGGCTTTGGCAGATTTAATATAATGCCAAGGTACTAGTAAGTAATCATTGCAGGAGAGTTTGAGCTCTTCATAATGCTGGAGATGTAAATAGTAGAAGGAGTGGTAGCAAGGTCACCTATGAAAGTTATTTGAATAGATTGTCCCAAGTTGCAAGAGTGAATCCTGTATTGCTGTGTGTATGCATAGAGCCACAGAATACCCCATTGGAAGGGACCTCAAAGAGCAGCTGGTCTCACCTTTCTTGGCAAAAGCACAGTCTGGACAAGATGACCCAGCACCCTGTCCAGCAGGATCTTAAAAGTGACCAGTGTTGGAGACTCCACCAATTTCCCGGGAAGATTATTCAAATGGCTGATTGTTCTCAGTGTGATTTTTTTTTTTTTCTTTTTTCCAGGAGTATTACAGAGTGATTATGCGTGTATGCATGTACTATGATGAGTAGAATGAGTAACTTGTACTCATTGGCTCTTGTATTTTCCATGTGACTCCTTCTAAAAAGGGAGTTTCCTTTTTCATAGCCTCTCTTTAAATACTGGAATATGGTGATAGGGTCTCCCCTAAACCTTCTCTCAAGGCTAAACAGACCAAGTTCTCTGAGCCTTTCCTCATGTGGCAACTTCCCAGTGCTTTGATCATATTTGTGGCCCTTCTCTGGACCCTCTCCAGCCTGTCCGTATCTTTTGTACAGCAGGGGCCAAAACTGAACTCTGGGGTGGCCTGACAAGCACTGAGCAGAATGGGATAACAACTTATTCATCTGTGCTTGTGATGCCCTTGGTGATGCAGTGCAGCAGCCTCTTGGCTTTCTTTGCCACGGCAGCACGCTGTTCATTCTGATTGAGCCTGTTGTCAGCCAGGACAGTGTGAACAAGGGGAGAAGTCTTCACAGAAATTGATTTGTATATTCATTTTGGTTCTGGCTTCAGAGAGAAGTTTGCTTTAAAAAAAAAAAAAAAAAACAAAACAAAAACAAAAACCCCAAAACAAACAAAAAACCTCACAGACAGGTAGGTTGACTTGATCTAAACATTTACAGTTTCTATTTTCAGCATGTAGTACATAGAAACAATATTTACAGAGTAGAGGTCAAAAGATCCCTTTGATACTTTTGTATAACAAGTAGTCAGTTGACGTCCCTCACAGAGGCTGAAATCTTCTAAATAACAAAGGACTTGGTATGCTTGAAATCCTAAATGAAGGAAACAAGGTTACATAAGTAATAGTTCACAGATTGTACCCAAATTAACATTTAGTGTACATTTCAGAAGAAAGGCATCAAGATTGAAAAGAAGGATAACTGAAGCACTGTTAGTTAACATTTTTCTGGAAGGGGATGTTACAGAATGTGCTGCTACAAAGAACAGAAGCAATAACAAAAATACAAGTATCAAACAGCTCTGCTGAGCAGTGATTGATATTTGCATTAATATTGATAAACATACCACAGCTCTTCAGAATTTGCTCTTTCCCACTGTGAGCAACCAGGCAGTGGGCCCCAGTAAGTCTCTTACACGTGTACCAGGTGAAAGAATAAGCTTATACTATTTAGTATCTTCTGGTTAGATTAACGAAGTGGGTGGCATTCATCAAGCTTTTAAGCATATTAATGTAGTCTTAAACTGTAGATAGTGAAATTAAGTTGCTTCTAGTTGAAGCCTTAGTTGGAGGTCCACTCTGAAAAAGCTGGAGCAATGTACATGCAAGTTAAAGGCCTTGAGCCCTCTCAGTGAGGAAGGGGGGAAAAAGTAGTAAGTTTAGCTTCCATATTTAGTAAAACCTTTTTACCTACATTAATCTTAGAGTAGTTAAGGCCCAATCTTTCACTGCTGCCTTGGACTGTGTCTGAGTTAGTTTCCTTGGTTAACTGGCATGTACAAGCAAGGCAGAGCAGAAGCCTTCAAAAGGAATGTCATTTGAGTGGACAGTATAGAGCTGATACTGCAAACAGTGTAAGGGTGTTACCTCTTTAGTTTATCTGATAGAGGGAGAATAATCATGAAAATGGTGGTGGGGGGAAGAACGCAAGCAGCTAATAGAACAGGGAAGTGTAGGAAAAAGTAGGTAAAAGACAAACAGGTAAAAATGTAGTTATTGTAAAGAAAAATACAACGAAAGTACAGAGCAAGATGCTGTAGATGTATGGAGAGGCTGAGTAACCGGAAGCTGTAAATGCCAACAGAAATGAAGTACCTTCAGGTACTGGTGGCATGTCTGGTTTGGCAGGTGTCAGGAGGGGGGGTTGTACATGTGCAAAAAGGTCATAGATCTACTACCCAATGCAAAATACTTACCTTTTCACTTGTAGATTGATAGTTGGTCATCTTTCTGTTAGGAGAACAGGAAAGGAACATAGGTTAAATAGTGACTTTTCTGCTGTTAGTTTTAACCCTTTGAGAACCTTACTTATGAATTTTTCCACATTTCCAGCAATCCATAGGGGTTTCCCCCCCCTCTTAGAAAAAAAAGTTACAATAACAAATACATTGAATGCTTTCAAATAGCTGTCATTATCTCATGAACCACTGTCAAATTACCTTCCCTAGCTTGTCTTTTCAAGTCTTCCAATTATGCTTTTTGTCTAGTTCAGGGCCAGTATAAATCACACAGTATTTTCAAGTAATATTTTTATTTCTCTTTAGTACATTACTGTTATTTTTTGTTTGTTTGTTTTACATGCTTTTACCTATAAGTGCTAAGATACACTTTTTAAGGGGAAAAAAAAAAAAAGAAAAAATGGTCCAGCCTTCTATGAAACACATCATTTTAGCCTTCTGTGGGAGCATTAAAATAGCTTGAGGAATTTTGGCTTGCTACTAAGAAATTTAAGTGTGTGAAATAAATTCCTATCAAAGGAATAGACCAGAAACCCTCAAAGTTTCCACCAGACATGTTAAAAAAACAAAGCAAACAACAACCACCAAAAAAACCAAACAAAAACCAAACAAAACCCCAATAAAAATCCTGAGCTAATCTGTAGGCATGGATATGAGGACAGTGCAATTTGGATCATCTTTTGTCTAGTTTGAAGACAACATAAATGCAAACCTGTAGCTGAGTAAGGGTTGTAATGTGTAACTGTGTAAACAGACACATCACAGTAATAATGCTTAATTTATTTTCTGACCAGCACACTGGTTCTAGTAAGGGAACCAGCTTGTGTGTAGGATGAGGTTTATTTCACTGTTTAAAAAAGCCACTGTACAAAAATCATGTGAGAAAGGCCTTAGACAGTCATCACAATCACTAAATCATCAGAAATGCAAATGAAGTTTGCAGTGCTTTGTGTACTACCTTTCCTCAAGATACTTACTGGGAAGAGCTCTCCTCTGGGGGGGGGAAAAAAAAAAAAAAAAAAAAAAAGAATTAGCACAAGAGCAGTTTCCAAAGCTGATTTAAAGTTCTTTGAAATAGTTATTCATAGTCTATTCAGCTCTTCAGTCTTTAGAAAGAATTTCTGAACCAAATGTCTCTTTCTGGGGTAATGATTTAAAGAGAAAAAGTTGAAGTTGCTTTCAGAGGTAAATGAACTTGCAAGTGAACATGAACTCTTAACAGCAGCTCCATTAGCCTGTTACTTTCAGGCAGTGGATGGACCTTCTCAAACCCCGACATGTAGCATCCCTTCTTGCTGTCCTAACTCTACAGGCACTTGTGTAAACGCTAGAGGGGTTGCTTGGTGTCGAGCTTTTTTCAGCAAACATTGAAAGCACTTTCTCCACGTGCGCTTACACCACGACCCAGAAGAGGGAGACAGTTCTCCTTCATCGTAATGCAGCTGCTCAGACCTTTTAAACGGAAAGTGAATTTGCACGGTTTATGTTGGCTTTCTTTGCACTAGTTCCAAGAGGGAGAGGCAGAGAGGCTCTCAGAACAAGGCTTCAGCTCGTTGCTTTCCCTCGTTTGGTAGCCTTATGGAACTACACAAATGTCCCCACGTCATTCTTGAAAGCATCTCTTGAAGTAGAAATTGGCAGAGTAAGATTGTCTGCACACAAAAAAAAGCTGCTGTTGCAATGCTCTTTAGCTTTAGTACCATAGAGTTAAAGCCATCATGAAAAGGAGGACATGCTACAGTCAGTAGAAGTACAGACATTATTTTGACACAAGGAAGGAGTGATTTTTTAAATTTTACTTACTTTTAAAGTAGCCCTTTTTTTGGGCATAAAATACTCCAAGGCCACACAATGCCATTACCAGAGCCACAAATACTACAGCACCGATGATACCGCTTACATTAAGGTCATCTGTAATTATAAAAAAATAAGTCCAATGTTGTAACTGTAAACTTTCCACTGGCTGGATTCCTCCCCCCAGTTACTACAAGCACCTTTTGTATCTATAGGTGGTCTTTGGCTCAAGCTACAAAAGTTAATTAGTAACACTTAGATGTAGATAAGCAGTCCAAAAGCACTGCTGTATCACAGCCACATTAACAGGGGTGATTGATACACTTGCAGCTGCTTAGTCTGGGTCAAAAATAAGGAAAGAATAAGAGGGGCAAGGGACACGTACTCATTATACCGATCCCAAATAAGTACTATTCAAGTCATGTGTCTCTAAGGGAAAATATCATGAAATCTTTAAAAGTTTTAAAACAAGTGTTTCCATATAGTTAGTTTGCCTAAAATAGCTGAAACAGCTGATGACAGTGTCAGGTCCCAGTCTTGAAGAACTCTCCAGGTGAGTTATTTAAAATTCAGTGGTTTTGTTTTAAAACAGCAAGGCTTCTAAAATTCACACAATAAAGGCCAAAAAACATTTTAGCCCAGATGTCTAAAGTTAAATTCTACACTGGGCTACTGAAACATCTAGGTATATTTATTTTGAAGGTGATGACCCTTGCCCATTTCCTGGTATAATCACTAAGAATTTCAGACAGTCATCCATTTCAGGAAAAACAAAACCATCAACAAGCAGAAACGTTTTAACAGATCTTTGCTGTATGTCCAATTACTTATTTGGATCCTGACTTTAAGCATACAATAATAATATATGGTTGGGATTTTTACCCTCAAACATTTCAATTTTTGTGCATTGGTTGACAGCAGTTTAGGACTTTAAACAGAGGGATTCTATCTCGGTAGCTTGTGGAACCCTTGCTCGTCATCGACCAGGAATGCATTAAAAACCACGACACAGTGATTTTCAGCTAAGTTCTAAGAAAACACTGGACAATTGCTTTACGGAATACTTGGATATGAACTTTTGTGCAGTATTTGTTATGATTTGTTACCATCTGCTTTCTAACCACGCCTGCAAGAGCTAGTATTATATTTGCAAAACATTCATACATTTTGGGGTTGTTACAGACCCTGGCCCTCCAGCCTTTGCTGAATTCCAATGTTACACTTCACCTATGCTTTGAAAGTAGAAAAGAAAGTCAGATTTTTTTTTTTTTTTTTGAGATATACTGATTCTTCTCACAGGTATAAATGAGTCATACAGTCAAGTTTTATATTATATGACAATCTCACATGAATGCATCTCAAAAGTGAGGCTTTTCATAAAGAAAATAGCCCAGCGGCTGGCCATGTCATCCTGTACACATTCCACAAAAGCATTCTGAAATATTAAGGCTCTCACATGGATATTGCTGTTCTGTGAATTCCAGTGTTTAGCAACCTAAAGGCTGGCCAATGTAATAATTTTAAGGTACTAAAATGGCTGCTTTTCTGTGAAATGCAGTGAGCTATGTGCTGTAAGAAAGGAATGCTTTAAGTAGCCACAGCAACTACATATAAGGAACTTATATTATTGTTATTATTCCTCCCCCAAAATGCCATAATCAAACAAAAAGATGTAATTCAGCCTGGTCTTAGCTTCTCAGTTACATCACACAATAAAATAATTCCTGTTACAAGACTGTTCTGCCCTTATCTTCTCGGACACATACCAACTTGCATTCGCTTCACTGAGCATTTCTGTGATGATCCAATCCCATTGGAGGCTTCACAGAAATACTCTCCAGTGTCATTCTTTGTAACTGTGTTAAATAGCTGTTAAGAAAAAGTCCAAAATCATTATCAGAGTGTAAGAAACAAAATAGTAAGAATTTCCTGTGGGGTAGAAATTTTGAGATGTCAACAATGTTTTGTTGGTTGGTTGTTTGCTTTATAAAAGCAAACAAAAAACAAACAGAACCAACCAACCAAAAAAACCCACCCCACCCCATCAACCAATCAAAAAAAAACAAACAAGAAAAAAAAAAAAAAAAAAAAAAAAAAAAACTAAAATGGCAAAATTTGGTCCATAATTCACCTCCCTAGTCATGTTCTCTGGTTCTTAACCTCAGCTTCTGGTCTAAGAAGATATTTTAGATAGGTATTTTAACTAGCTGAGTTTCTCTACAAGGTTATTCTTTTTAAGTGCATCAGTACTTTCTAATAAAATGCATTTTCTTAGACATGCTTTAATTTCTGAATCCCTGAAATCAGAATATTTTGTTCATTTTACCAAAACAACAACAAATAATCACATACTACAAAAAAATATTTCCTGCAGAAAGTTTGTGGGCTCCTCTTCCCCGAAACGTCACTTTCTTCTTCCAATGGAGAAATGCTAAACTGCTCTATTTATCAAATACTATTACTGTAAAAATGAAAACGAGGAAGCAAGAGACGGACTGATACTGACCTCATGTCAATTCCAAAGTACTTCTGTATTTATTTTTTAATCATTTGACTTAACTTTTTTTTTTTCCCTTTTAAGATATCCCATACTTTAATATATTCCATACCCATAAGATTTTTGGAAGGGATTAGTAATTTTGAGTAGTCTGGCTAATTTGCAGAGTTTGCTGAAAGATCCATGGCACCTCTGAATGCTCAGCCACATTTCAGTTCCCATGTTTGATCAAGCACAACAGTAGGGTACTCCTGGAACAACTTTTCTGAAAAATCTCAGCTGACAATGTATCATAAGTAGTATATATCATTTTTAGAAGGATCAACTAATGGGGGAGAGATGAGAAAGGGACAGCCAGTTCTGAGGGAAAAACAACAACAACAACAAACACAAGCAAACAAACAAAAAAGACCCAAACAGCCCCACCCATCCACCCCCTCCCCACAAAAAGCCAACAGAAACAAACAAACAAAAAACACCACACCCCAAACAAACTACACTAAACCAAAAAAGCCACTAACCTTACTTATAGCCCTGACTCATTCCCACTGACTTCACAAGTACCAGAACGGAACTTGTAAATGCCACTGGATTTCACAGGTTCTGGACTGCCCTTAATGTTGCACTCCCACTGAAGTGTATCAAATTGCTGTTTCAAATTTTAAGACACTATCAAATATAATTCTGTTGACATACTGAGAGATCATTCTCACCTGGCACAAGTTCACTATCTGACAAGGTGAAATTTGTCATGTATTTTCTAGCTTCTGCTCATTTAACATTACTGCAGCCTTGCAACTCACCCAATTTGTCTGTGTCACTTAACATCTACGGCTTCTCATTGGTTTGAGGCAGAAACCACCTTCTACGTTTCTTAGCACATATTTCAGCATGACACTGATCTCTGACAAAGACTTTCTGCATTTTTGTATTAAGATCCCTGTGCACCATTTTACTACACAGTATATTTGGTCTTCTTGATAGCTGGTTATGACAAAATCAGTTATTACACTTACCAGAGTGCCAGACTTTTTATTCATGGTGTAAGTTATGTTTGCTCTAGCACTGCCTGCTCCTGTCTTTTCCAGTAAGGCAATACCATTCTTGTACCACTGGTATTCAGATGGAGGAGACCCCTCAGTCTCCTTACAGCTCAGTTCCACTACTGTTCCTGTCATTGCAGAGCTGGGTACTTCACATACTGGAGTGGTTGGAGCAACTGCACAATGAAATTGCACTTGTTACATAGTCTTATCAGTACTGTATAAATTACAACAGTTGGACAGTCACTGTTAAGGAGGAAATGAGCACTTGTGTACATGCTTTGAACCTACCACATTAATGAAATGAGGTGCTGAAGAAGGGGTTGAAGGCAGAGTCTTGCTACTGCAGAGCACAATAAAATTTGTGAGTTGATAAAAATGGAAGAGGCTTGTTCCCAGCCTCCCCCACCACATGCTGTGTCATCCTGTCTCCAATCTACACACTCTCATCCAACCCCAGAGAGTTTGTTTCACCTCTTTTTTGGTATGGGGCCTCTTGGACACAGACAGAGGAAGGATAAACTCAGGGAATCTGTAGTCCAGCAATTTCTCCCTTCCCTGCCCCAATATTTAAAAACAAAAGTGAGGAAGAGGAAATTTTTTTTTTTTGAAAGAAGTCAACTTTTTTTTGAAAAAATGATTGTCAGAAAAATGTTACCAAGACTGGCCTTCATCACAACCATTGTATGTATCACAGGTTGAGGACCAAAAACAACTGGCTTCTAAATTTCAGTTTCAATTAAAAACATACATTTCCACACACAGATACAGGAGAACTGATCGTTTCTTTTGCTGTGAAAACAAATGTCTCTTTTCCGATTGCTATTACATGAATAGAACTTAACATGAACAGAAAAGGAATATTATTTTCTTGTTTTGTAACTTGTAGAAGAAAACTTAGGGGGAAGAGGCATGCATGGAACATTAAAAGTGTAAGTGACACCTTAATAAGTATTCATGCTTTTTTCTTAGCTGATTTTAAAATATGAAGCAAAAAGAAAGAAAATCAAATAAACTACTAATTCCATTAACTTTCAAAAAGGTTTGTGAGCAACACAAACACACACAGAGTCTTTCCTTTGTCCTCTAAGATTTCAACTTTAAGAAGCCACATTTAAAAGAGGAAAACTGTTGAGAGAGTAGAAGAAAGAAGGAGTAAGTGAGGTCACCTCATTGTTGGAGCTAATCAGAAGGTCATGAATTTATTATCCTTCATGAAGAACTTTGAGACTTTATTATAAAAGATCAATAATTTGCATATGGGGGAAAAAAAAAAAAAAACCTCCACAGAAAATACAACAGCAATTATTTTCTTTTCTTCCTATAAAAAGGAAAGAAGAAAACTGCCAACCTGTACCACTAATCCACTGGAGAAAACGCCAGGAACGATGTATGGAGAATATTACTTTTTCTCTCCTTTCACCAGCTGGGAAATAAAACTAAAAAAAACCTCAAGGAACAGCACCACCCACCCACCCCCCAGGCCAACACCATCTCTCCTGTAAATAAAGTCCATAGATTGGTAGGTCACTGGCTGGCATTGCGCAGACACTGCAGTAGTTTCTCCTTCCAAAAACAGGAGGAGACTGTAGCATATGGGAACGAACTGCTGCTTAGGAATATTTGATAAGTGTTGACAGATGCTGACTTTCCAGTGCCAAACACCATGATCACTTTGTCCAGGTTCTCAGACACTGAGTGAATTCAGTTTTAGTAGAAATGGAAGGTTCACCATCACATAAATCAAGATACTTGCTACGTTTTGAGAACTAAACCCCGCATTTATATCAACTAACCAATAGTTATACTCCTTTCTAATACAGGCATGCATTTTGCAAAGCTCTTCTATGAAGTATATTGTAGAATGAGCATGTGCACATGTGTTTATAAACCCAGCCCAAAGAATACCCAGACCCGGCAACCACACATCACAGGGACAACTCTACCCTTCAACATGCCTTGCCATCATTCAGTTTCTTTACAGAAGCCCAAGTAATAAAGTTTGTACCCAATACTGTGAGAGTAATAGTAGCCTCTCCCAGGTGTTGCCCTTCTTCACTCTTCACACTGATTTCACAGCGGTAGGTCCCAGAATCCCTTCTGGTCACATTTCTGATACGGATTCCCGTATTCAGCATCTCTGCTCGGCCTCGAAGATCACCTGTAAGGGAGAAAAGACACAGATGTTTCTGCTCCTTGCTTATAGTAAATGTCTACTTCTCATTGGCTCATTCTGAAATCATGTAGAATTTATGAACTATTCCCTCATTTGTTCAGTGTCACTTATCTATCACCAAGGAGTCATATGTAAACCCCCTTCCAAGACAGTAAGAACCTTCCACAGCTTCTATTTAGTAAAAAAAAAACCAAACCCAAACCCCACCTCCTCAGTTCAAAAACCTGCGTCTGTCATATATTTTTTTAATTGGAAGATGGAATGCTTTTTTTTTCTGCCGAAGACATGTGTAGCAGTAGTCAGGTGACAAAAAAATACATAATTTTCCACTAGAGGGATGGCAATTGCTAACCTTACAAAATCACCTTACAGAAAGAATTGTGAGTGAGACTCCAAGAAAGTATTTCACATTTTCACTTGGCAAGGAAAGCTTGATGGATATAGCAAAAATATTGCCATTGGACTTCTTACGAGGTTTTTCATTCTACAGCTTGTTATGAAATTAAAGTTACATGCAAACACAGAACCATGAATTCTAATGTTTCTCTAAATTAAATATATGCAGAAAAAAAAAATCCCAAGTTCATCAACAAGAGTAGCACATCTTGCAAGCTCTATAAACTAAAAATCACTGTGCTTCTGTTTTACTTGATGACCTTCATTTATTGTGTGTAAAAGGTGCCATAGACTCATATTTTCTTAAACACATAAAGCTGAGGTAAGTTCTTTTCAGAATATATAAACAGGCATTTCACTTCTAAAAAGAAGGCAAATAATTTAAAATATACAGCTGAGTTTATATTTCATGTACGTAAAAATTGCTACATTATTCATATCTAAGCTTCCAGGATGCTTCAGAAACCTCTCTGTAGGATAAGAGTGCAGAATTTACAGCAGTTTTGGGATTTTATATCTGAGTGTAATTTCATTTTATAAAACTATAACAGAACATGTGATGCTATTTTTCTTAGTCTTGAGTTTTATTATATTTGACTTCATTAAAAAGGTAATTAATCGTTGATATTATTAAGAAATGAGCTTATCTCCCCTGTGGAAGAATTCTTGTCCTCAAAAGGACAGCTGTTCAGTAGGGAGAGTCAAGTGCATTCTCTTTCAGTCATTTTCCTAACGTTCTTCTCCAAGAAAGAGTCAGTATTTATGCTAGACAATGACATTAAATCATCAGTCTAAGTCTATAGTACTGTACCTGTAAATTCACCATTGTAATAGACAAATGAGACTCCTTGAGACTGGATTTTCTTCCATTCTATTCTTAAGCTCATCCCTTTTGAAAATTTGTGCTTGCAACTGAGAATAGCCTCTAGAAAGAAAAAAAAAAAAAAAAAATGCAACAGGGAAAATTAGAGACTTTAGCATTTTGTTTGGTATGAGTTCAGGCTCCATGAAATTAATATTCCCTCTTCAAAAGAAACTGAGCTGTCAGCAAGGGCCAGATCTACTTCTCAAAGTGATGCCAGACCTTCTCCAGATGTACACAAACACAATGGCAAAACAAAAACTTGTAATTTTCCCATACTTCAGTGGCATTTGGATCAAGCTTTAGATGTTGCGGACTAGAGATTCCCATGGGCACAGATTCTGTAATACTACCCTTATTTTAGATTTAAATATTTTAATCAGTGAGCAGACCACCATTTAAAAAAGGACTCTGACCCTATTGTCAACAACATGTTGTGAATTACCACTCTGAATTAAATAGTTTAACTGTTTAAATGTATAAATTAATGCAGATGGAAGACATATCAGTAAGAAGGTTAAATATTCTCCTAAGTAACTTATGTATTTAGTTACAAGTTCACATTGGTGGTTGTAAGGGTAGGTGGAAGGTGAGAGTGCTTCAATAAGGTTTCCCAATCAAGGGCCTTTTCAATGCAAAAGTGGTAACAAGTAAAAGGGGGCAGCAAAAAACCAAAAAATACAGAGACACAACTATGACAGACAAGGACTAACAGAGATGATGACAAAAACCATCAGTGTCCAAACAAATTGATGGGACTATAGTGTGTGCAACTGGAGCAAGAGAGGGTCTCTGCATCAGTAGCTGGAGTGGACACAGATGCTGTGAATATGTGTTGGTGAATCTCAAAGCATGTGTGCCCGGAGTACTAGCTACCGGGGCAGAGAGCAGTGGCTGGGGTAAATTTAGGGCCAGCAACTGGGGTCACACAGGGGTGTAGGCACCCCTGGGCTTGTGGTGCTGTTTTCTGGGCATGGGGGTGTGTGGTGGGTGTGCAGTGTTTGTATCTTCCCTAAACCTAGTGTACCTGGAGGTGTGCATGTAATTCATTAGCAAACCTCAAGCTGGGTGAGTTGGTGAGTAGGGGTAGTGGATGGACAGAAGGGCTGTGCTGGTACTCAGGGGATCCAAGAACATGCGCATACTTGTGAATCTAGAGAGTGTTGTGTGAGGGCTTTCAACACTGAGCTTCAATCTGCATCAGCCGGAGAGGAGGAAGGAGGCTCAGATGTCTATACTTAATGCTTTATGTGAGCCCAGGCAGTGTCACATGTGAGTGCTGTTGAAGGCAGTGCCTCATCTGTGGCTGCATACCTGGCAGTGCCAGCATCATGACTGTGTGCATGTGTGGGTGTGCGCACACATGCATGTAGCCCTGGGACACACAAACAGTCTTGCTACAGGTTGAACATGCAAATGGGAAAGCAACAGCTATGTCCATTGTCCTGGAATAAAGACCCACAGGTCTCCAAGTACATTGGGTTGGGCTCCAGTGGCTGGGCAGGAGGAACCCCCAGGCCCATGGGGCTGCTGGTGGCAGAAGCTGTTCATAACATCCCTTGGCAATTGCCTTTTATCTTTTTGGAGTTCTTAAGAAAAGAAGGTTCATACAATTGTTCACCTTTCTGTCTATCCATTCAAATTTCCCTGCCTTACATGTGTCTCACCAACCAAATTTCACAGAGAGACTGACTGATTCTTGTTAAAGTTGCTGTAAATGGGTAGGAAACAAACCAGAAATAGCGCTCCTAATGAAGGATAAGTCATACTGGGAACTCAACTGTTCTTGTTACCTCCCTCACAGCAGGGTGTCATATATGCCATCGCTAATATGTAGTTTGCATCATAGTAATTGTGGTCTGTGGTCAAGCCTATCATTAATTATGGGAGAAACTAAAGAGGGAGAGAAGACGTGACAAAATGTACAAGTGAGTTACTGTGACAAACTCTTTCTTTCAGTAGTTCCATTCTCTATGGAATAGCATGCTGAAATACACATTTTTGCGTTGGGTTTTGTGGTTCCCCCCCAGTAAATAACTCTTAAGTCAAGGCATTAATAAGAATTGTTGGGAGACAACATCAGAGGAAAGAATACAACCACACACTAACTATCTCCAAATCTATTAATAAATTAAAATTTAGTATCTCCCAGTAACTTCTGTAAAAGAAACAATATTTATCTTGCCACCTTCAGGCTGCTCATCTTACAATACAGGCCAGAGTATCACGGATCAAAAGCCTTTACAGTTTTGGAAATGCTTTACTAGCTTTAAGGAGACAAACATCTACTGCACAAAAATACAGTCACTCTGCATTAACCAGCACCCTTGTTTCCTGTCTCAGCAAACAAGGCTGAAAGGCAATTAAAAGCTACAACAGATCTAGCCACTCACCCTTTATAGACTGATTTCCCAGGTCTGTTCTATGTACAAACAAAAAGCTTCCAAGGGGCCAGACTGGTAGCCTTGGTGATCTCTCATAGGGGAAAAAGTGTCCAGACTTGAAAGAAAAATTGAGGCAGGAGAGCATTCTTTGCCAGAAATGTGTTACACACTCACTGGCCGCTTTGAAAAGTGTACTGTGTACTCAGGAAGTCCAAGGTTCCTGACTTCAGGTTGAGTGGATGGGTGGAGGCTTCCTGAATCTTAAGATTTGCTAAAGTTTCCTTTCCATTTTGTTTTTGCATCATTCTAACAAAGAAAAATCATCATTCAAGCTCAGCTTGCTTTTGCTGCTGACCTTGTGACAGTTGGCTGATCTCACAAGCTGGTCTATATTAGTTAACATAGAGACAGATCAGCTGAATTGTTCTTGGATGAACAAGTCACCTCCATCTTGAATGAGCTGCCCCTTTCTTGCATGCCACATTTTTTTGTTTCAGAAAAAGCTAGTTCAGAAAAGTTTCAGAAAAAGCTATTCAAAAATACCAAAAAACACCCTCACACTAAACTTATTTGGAGTAAGGGAGCGTATGCAGACAGAGACAATGTAATAAACCCTTCCTTAGTTATAGTTCCCTTCTCCCGCTTTTCCTTGTACTAGCAGAGTCATCGGGAGGTATTTTCAGAACAGGTCTACTTGACTTGCATTAATGTAGACCCGTAGGATGCTGTGTGTCAGCACAGGCTCTGCCAGGCCTCGAAAAAACTCCTGGGATCTTGGAGAGGTCTGACCAAAGTTTTATTTGGATTTACATCTCATCTGGAGGCTATTATCTGGTCATAGTATTATAGAACATCTCAAGCTAGAAGGGACCCATAAGGATCGTGCAGTTCAACTCCCTGCTCCTCTCGGGACTACCTAAAACTAAACCATGTGACTATGAGCATTGTTGAGCTAACTGAACTCTGAATTGGTCTGTCATGACCAATTTCCAGGGGGGGCCTGTTTAAGTGACCAACCACCCTCCTTTACAGTAACGGGTTGGAAAACAAAAATGCATTTTAGATAAGCTGCATTCAGCTGAATAGCTGCATGTTATCAGCCACTGCCATTCCCTTAGTGCTTCTACACAAAAAGAACTCAAGAGTGCCATCTGAGCTATATTAAACTGATCTCACTCTCTCCTACAAATCACAAAAGAACAAAATCCAAACTATATATCACATAAAAAGACAGAACCCAATCAAGCTTTAGTATTACCTGAAATGCTTCTCTCTCCTCTTGCCTGTCCTGAGCTCTAAATGTATTATTTTCCTCACCCCAAAGTGATGAGAATACTTGACAGCAGCCCAGCTGACAGCTTTAGAGACCTCCAGAATATTTAATTATTACCTCAGACAGGTGAATAAAACCTAAAAAGCAGCAAACATTTCTTTCAATTCCCAAATTTTTCTCTCTCTCCATTCCAACCAAATGAAAAAATACCAAAACAACCAACCAACAAAACAAAACACCTACATGACCGACAAACTTTGCATACACACTATTAGGATCCCTTTCTCATCTACCCAGCAAAGATCAGGTTTTCTCCCTGCCTTATTAACTTCTCTAGTACATTACTAGAAGTCATTTGTAATTTGTCAGTTTACATAAGACAGATACATATATAAAAAATATGTAAATAGCCATTATAGCTGCTGGCAATTAAAAGTAGCCATTAGATTATAGCTACTGTCAATTAGCTGACGTACGGTTGTTCTCTCTCTAGTCCCTCACATCTCTGTCTTACATGATAATTTATTCCTTTCTATCAATTCCTTTCTATCAATTCCAATCATTCTGTGTAACCAGGTAGAAGTTACAGAGTGAGCTACCAGGACTGGCAAACAAGTCATAAAATCACAGATCAGGTGATGTCGAAAAGATATCTGGGAAGCACCTAGTCTAACCCCACGTCAAGTAAGAGAAAATGGACACAAGACCACAATTGCACAAAGAGTCAATGGAGAGAGCAGAAGCAGGACCCCTCAGGAAAGAGCAAGACAGTCTTACCAGCTGCACAGCTTCTGTATACATAGTTTGCATGTATTGTGTATATATTAAAAATAATCACAGCAATGCCCATACAGTACCCTTAAACTCTTCTGCCTTTACATTTTTGTTGTCTGTTTCAATGGAAATTCCAGATGCTTTAGGATCTGCAAGGGAACAGAATAAATAAATAAATAAACCCACAACAAGCAATTAATCATTAATCAATAAACATTTGTAATTTCATATCCACTTTGGCAGCTACCTGCAGTATTTTTGAAACCTCTTTACACTGGACAGATTAGATATTGTCTACTAGAGAGAGTAAGGGACTAAGATCTAGACAAGGGCTGGCCATGTGGGTGGACTCGAGCAATTCATCTTCTGCTCTCCATGTCCTGGCACTTGTAAGAAATAGTAATATTTCTGTTTTACAATAGCATGGTAATATTTACCTCTGAGAAGTTTTCTATAAACAGCAGGCATTGTTTTAAACTGGGGTAATGTCTCAGCCTGTTTCTAACTGGGGAGACTTGTATTAATCCATAAATGTATTTTCCATTGTATTCCTATCACAAGGCAGGCATGTTTACTGAAGAATACCATGTACAGCTTCTACAGGGTAAAAAAAAAAAAAAAAATAATAAAAAAAAATTGTGTGCAGTAATTGGTACTTGCCTCAAATTCCCGTTGAAACGAGATGGGAACTATTAGTCAACATTTCTATAGTTTTTTATCAATAAAATGAAAAAAAAACCCATCATTTATTCTTGGGTATGTCTTGTATTAGGAATACTGAAATTCCAAAGAAAACAAATGAGATAACCACTAGCCCTACATCAACCCCCACCCAGCTACTCCCTCCCCCACGGCACCTCACTATACATGTCTTAAGAGCTGTTCTCCTCCCAAGATAGGACTCTACTGTGTTCCCTCATGATTCAGAAGCATTCCTGCAAGACCCAAGAGCTGGTCATAGTTATTCTGATTACTCCATGGCAGGCTACGATGTGCCAAGTGCTTAAAGAACAGCTAAATACAGTTCTTTACACAGATTCACATTAGCTTCTATTTTTTCCAAAAGCAAGTTCCTTTTGGCTTAGGACCAGTTTTGAAAACAGCATGGACACTCTTTATGCAGTCCATTTCCTCCACCCACATCAAGAACTGACCTCCTCTCCCCATCCATAATATTTAGAAACATAGCTTTTGACTGACAGCAACTACTCTTGCTTTACATCTTTTAGTCTAATCTTCATATTTACCTCTCTCACACACACGGACCTCCTTTGTTCATCCCCAAAGGATGACTTTTCCTTTCCATTGCCTAATGGATGGAGAGTTGCATACAAACTAGCAGATGGATATCCCATCTTTATCTGAAGACATGAACAGATCAAAAATATTTTTCTTCTTATTGTTTTATTTTGACAGATGATTACTTCTGTAGAGCATATGCCTCATTTCTCACTTTAGTGAGTCCATTTGGGCTTTCAGCTATGGGTTCTTGTGGCTCTGAGCGAGGATGCTGTTTCCTCTGTATGAAAGTACCGTCAGAGATTTCTCACAGATTTCTCTCAGACCGTCCTCTTAGGAGATGTGTTTCAGCTATCTGACCATTTTTGTGGCCCTCCTCTGGACTCACTCCGACAGCTTTGACTTTCTTGTGCTAGACAACTCCAGTGCTGGACACAGTACTCCAGGTGAGGTCTCACCAAAGCAGAACAGAGAGGCAGAATCCTCTCCCTCAACCATGCGTCCTTTGATGCAGCCTAGGATACTGGTGGCCTTATGGTCTGTGAGTGCAGATTGCTGGCTCATGTTCATCTTTTCATCCACCAGTACCACCAAGTCCTTCTCCACAGGGCTGCTTTCAATCCTTACGTCCTCCAGTCTGCATTGTTACTGAGGGTTTCCCCGACCCAGGTGCAGGACCTTGCAATTGGCCTTGTTGAACTTCATGGGGTTCACACAGGCTCATTTCTCAATGTCCAGTTGATTCAGTGTGGGATCTTCCACAGGCTACAGTAGGGATATCTGCTCCAGTGTGGTCCTCCAAAGGCTGCAGGGCAATACCTGCTCCACCATTGTTTCTCCGAGGACTGAAGGGGATGCTCCCCCTCTCCTCACCGCTGGGCAGCGTTTTTCCCTCCCTTAGCCAGGCTTCTGTCCCCATAGTGCCACCATCCAGGCCATGGGGCTTGGCCATGCCCTGCAGTGGGTCAGCTGGAGCCAGCTGGTATCTGCTGTGTCCAGCACGGGGCAGCCCCGGCCCCTCCGCACAGAGGCCGCAGCTGTGGCACAACCTGCCAGAGACTGAGCATCTGCACCACATACTCCTGTATTACTCTTCAGGGTTGTGGTTTCCTAGATGCCTCACCATCTCCTTTCTCAATCCCCAATGTATGTCCAACATTTCTTGTTTCTAAGTTTCACAGCAGCAAAGTGAATTTTCATACATGCATATTACCAAAAGGTCCAAACTTGCATGCAACTATCCTGTCCTTAATATGTTTTAATTTCATTGTCACTTTTGTATTACCCCAAAATAGTTACAGTAGAAGCTTATAATACGAAAATAAATCAGAAGTGAAGATGGCAATTTCAGCAATGCCATTTATGTACTCTTAGAATATTGAAATAGCAAAAAATATCTGTATTACAAATAGCGCCTGGATTTTTTTTCCAGCCCATCAAGACAGGAATCTTTCCTGTTGGACTTCTAAAAAAAAAAAAACCAAAAAAGACCACCACCCCTCCAAAAAAAAACCCAAAAACAAACAAACAAACACAAAAAACCAAACCAACAAACAAAAACACAAACAAACAAACAAACAAAAAACCAAACAAAAAACCCACCCAAATGAATCCCTACATG
Source organism: Ceryle rudis (assembly GCA_033439905.1). Classification (NCBI taxonomy): domain Eukaryota; kingdom Metazoa; phylum Chordata; class Aves; order Coraciiformes; family Cerylidae; genus Ceryle; species Ceryle rudis. Next base: position 74,132 of record JAAGNO010022315.1, read on the forward strand.
CCCTGTTAAAACCAGAGGAGGGAACCACTTCTCCAGCACCTCCCAAAGTAACTGTCACTCCTGCATGTCCACACAGAGCTCGTCTTGGTTTTGTCCAAGTTTGATCTAAAATAAAGCCTGAAGACATTAAGGCATTTTCCTATTAATCTAGTAAGCCCTACTTAGAGTTTTGGAAAGTAAATTATCTTTTGACTTGTACCCAAATCATGTTGTTTCTAGAACAATATACACACCACACACCCCCTCATCCTATATGCCAATAGATAACAAATCTAGTACTTGCCAACATTTAGGTACGAAGCATTTCCAGAACTCCAGTTTGTGGGTAAAGCCATTTATAAATTATTGACTCATCAACCTTCTCTGTCTGGACACAAACCAGACCAAATTCACCACTGTATTCACTGTTTCATGGACCTGGAAATTTCTCTCCTCTTTAATACAGATGTCACATAGCTCACTGTTATGGTCTAAATATTCATAACCTAGACGCCACAATAAGAAAACATGTTTTATGACTTATGGGGCAGGATCATAGTACTTATTTCTCACTATGGAAGTTATCATGAAATAACTTTGCATACTTAATACCAGGAGCTTGCATTTGCACAAAGTCTTTATTTCCCCCTGCATCAAGGG
>JAAGNO010022318.1:0-16580 GCA_033439905.1 Ceryle rudis
CGGCCCCTGCGCAGGAGATTGCAGCCGCTTGCCGCTGCCCGGAGAACAGCGGGGTCCGTCTGAGGCGGTGCGTGGCACGCTGAGGCTCTCAGGCCTCACAGCAAGTCCCTGGGAGCGACGCCACCGCCCGCTCCGCCCGCCCCCGCGCCCCGACATCGACGCCTCTGACCCGCCGAGGCCAGCGGTCGCAGGAGTGCGTTCCCCCCTACAGGAGAGCGGTGTCAGGGCAGGCGCTATAGGGCCGCCGACGGGCCAGGAGTCGGCTAGGGGTACGGGGGGCGGCCGCTAGCGTTTTGGCCGCCTCCTCCCCCTGCTCCGGGCCGGGGGGCGCCGCCCCGCCGCTATGCGCGCCCCGGATCCCGCCTCGGCCCGGTACGCAGCGCCCGCTCCCGGCCCCACTGCCGCCCGCCCCGCTGTCAGTCAGCGGCCGCGGCGCGCCCGGCCCCTCGCACGCTCCCGCCGGGTGGGCTCCCCCTCCTACCCCCTCCCTCCCTGCCGCCTGGCGGCCACGGCAGGCCGGGGGCGGCTGCGAGGCCTACTCGCTGTCTGCCCACCGCGGAGCTCAGCTCGGGCCGCCGTATCTGACAGCCCCGCCGCGGCCCCCGCCCTGGCCTCTCGCTGGCCGCCCCCCACGCACTCACTTGAACCTGCTGTCCATGGTCACATCGCGGGCCCCCGGCGGCTGCTCCACGGCCCCTCAGGGGGAAGCGGCCCGCCCGGCAGGGGCGAAGGGGCAGCGCCGGCCCCTCTCCCTTCGGCGGTCGGCGGGGGGGGGGCTCAACGCTGCGGCGGCGGCGGGCGGCGGCCCATGGCTGCTCCGCTCCCCCGGCTCGGGCCGCGACTGCAGCGGAGCGGCGGCACCGCCTCCTCCCCCCGTCTCTCAGTTCCTGTTGCCGTCACCCCGGCACCTTCTGGGAACCAGGAAGCTCCGCGGCGGCCCGGGGAGCCGCCAGGGCCGGTGTCACCTGAGCCTGGCGGGGGGTGGGCCAGGGGGCGAGCAGGGTCTGCCTCCCTCGGGAACGGTGTACAGCCCCTGTCCTCCGCGGCAGGTGCGCCGGGCCAGACCCGGGACGGGTGCAGCCCCCTCCCGGGGGTTGCCTGGGCCCAGGCCGCTGATAGGTGTGGTAGGACAGCGCAGAGCTACGGTAGTGTCGGTGGAGATCGCGTTGTACCTCACAGACACCTTCACCCACTGCAAAATAAGCTCCTCAGATGAGTCCGGCTAGTGTGTTAACTTAAATATCTTAACATCCCTTGTACATTCTTTATGCATAGCAGGAAAGTGGAGCCTTTCATACTAAAGGTCATAAATGTTAATTTAACCTGTGTAATCTGTTTAGCTTTTATTGAGTGCTAAGCAAACAGTCTCCCAAACTGGTAAAGAGGTGGTGCAGTGGGAGAAGGCGCTGGCGCAAACACACCATCCTGTAAACACACATGAAAAGCTTTATACCCTCGAGTGTTTCCAGTGAGTTTGGAAAGGAAGAAAAAACAACACCATCCTTGAGAGGCTTCCAAGACTCATTCATCTCAGAGGCACTGAGCAGCCAAATTCCCACCTACACCAAGTTTCACTCACCAGCATAGTATCATTGCAGTGAAAAAATGCATAAAATAGATTCTGTGGTACTGGGCCAAAGAAAAAACATTATTGTTTTCACTCTTCCTCCAGAAACTAATCACCATATCAAGAGTTAAATAAGAAAAAAATCAAGCCAATTATATATTAAACACATAAAACAGCATTAGTGAATTACTGAGGTTGAAAAATCAAGTATTTGAAAATCAGGAAATTACTAGTAAGTTTTCAAAAGCAATTTCATTTTGGCTTCATTACACATCCTACACAGCTCACGGGATATAGATTAAATAATAATAAAATATATAGATGTGCAATGAAAAGGAGTGACTGTTGTGGCAGAAACCCTAGCTTTGGGCTTTTCTTGGTTTTCAAGTACTTACTTTCCCAGCCTCCACTTTGCAATAATTCTTGGCTGTGTTTTAACAGCCAGTATTTGCAACTCCCACTGAAGTAAATGAAATTGTTTGGGGGTTTGTATCTTTAGCACATAACAATGAGCTTCATATAGCTCAGGATTTTTTTAGAAAAAAAAATCATCAAATGTGTATTTTGCACACCATGAGACCCTTGAAGAAGGCAGCTTTAACTCGAAAGCTGTTAAATTCACCTTCTCTGATAGGATCAGTAAAGGGCTGGGAGAGCAGGGAAGCATTGCCCATCCCTGCTCCACTCACAGCATTGTGAAGGGCAAGGCAGGGACCCTCCTGCAGCTCCCCAAGCCACTCGGCTACAGTGCCAGGGCAGGCTGGCTGCATCCCACACAAACAGATGCTGCAGAACCAAAAGGGCTTCACCAGGAGCAACGGGTACACGAGAAAGCGTGCGTGAGGAAGGAGACTATTGTCTGTAAGTCTGTCTTTATACCTCCCTTCCGCCCTCCATCTCTCCCCCTGTGTGTACTGTAAAGTACACAGAATTTGAAACTCCTTTCTGAAAAAAAAAGCCCAATAATTTAGCAAGATTGAATTTGGATTGGGTAATTATCCAAATATTGAGATATTTGTGGAAAAGCCCATTTCAAATGTAACAGAAAGTTAAAAAAAATGCTATGTTTCAAGATTTCAGTAGATCTGTACTTTGGATTATATTAAATACTTTATAAGCCTACTGTGAGTTTATTTCTTCTTTTAAGCTGCTGATACTTGACACTCTTTCAGGCAGAAGAGTAGTATGGTAGCCCATCAAGCTCATCTCTCGGGCAATTCCAACCAGTCTCTTGGACTGGTGTCTGTCTTGGCAGATGCAACCATTAGGTCCCTTGGAATTTATTTTATTGTAACTGGAGAAAAAAATAGGTAAGGTTTCTTTCCCTAAGTATATACGTGCTTTGTCGCTGGAGTAAACTGACCGGATGCAGTGACTGAACTTTGCCTGCCTGGAAGAGCAGAAAGAGTAGAGAAAGTTCACATTTAAAATAGTGGGTTTACAAGAGAAAACGCTGTTGGGATGAGGTTTGCATCTCTCAGAGCTAGTCTCTGAAAACTTAAGCAGACATCTATTCCCAGGTTACACTTAGTTTGTGGTTTTTAGGATTATTTTACAACTACAGCAGCTTTTAATGAAAGACGATAAATAAAAGGTGCTAGTTCTCTATAACCACCTCTTGCTGCCTTGTATTCAGCCCTTCCCCAGAAAAGGGTTGAGGCTGAAAGAAAAAACTAATAGATATGCAGAGAGTGGATTATATTAGTGTATTCTGAAGCTGGCAAAGTCTAGTTTGCTTTTCTTTACTTTTGGTTTTCCTTTCCAAATTAGAACTATGAAGCGAATGATATTTGGGCTTTTCTGAGTCAACTGTTCTACAGGGTAATCTAGAAGACAAAAAAACATTTTTCTTTATGGTTTGCATAACATGAAAATGTCTGAATTCTGCCTAAATTCTCTCTAAATGTTTAGCATAGGAGCTAATATAAGAGGATTTGCACAGAATGGGGGATGAACATTTCTTTCATAGCTACAAGCAACTGAAAACCAGGTGATTTAGAGATTGCTATTCATTGGTAGTTTGCAAGTGGTAATTAGTCAGCTTTGTAGCACAGTAATAATGTAAAGGAGCCTTAAAACTGAACCAGATATTTCTAGACGCTATTCAACTCTTATGTGCTGTCAGTAAAAGAAGTCTCAATGTAAACTGGATTAGACCTACAAGTCTAATTTTCTCCCGAACTGATTAATGCTTTGTAGTAAGAGGTTACATGAAAAATCCCCAGATCTACTTCAGTTGAATCTGGTAATAAGAGGGTGGAAGTGCCATTAGGGCAGGTCATCTCAAGGGTCAACATAAAATGTATATAGCATACTTTTTAGTTTACAACCAAATTCAATATGGGAACAATAGGAGATGTAGCTGAAAAACACCAAACAAAATCAAAAAAAAAGGCATCCATATCCTTTCTACTACAGAGCAATCTGCCATTCTCTGCCAAATCAAAACCATGCGGGGTTTGGCTTATAAAAGTGATGCAGAGCATGGTTAGGATCTCAAAAAGGGATATGAAAAACAGACAAGAAATGGCCACACATCATGTTGCTTGGAAATGGTGAAGCAAGGCAAAAACATTCCATGAGAATGTAATTACTTTTTTAAAGTTGAAAATATTACATATGGACATTTAGTGATTTTCTTTTGGCAGGGACAAGGTAAAAGGAGCAGAGAGAAGGAAAAAGCACAAAGCCTCTGAAGACAAGAAGCATTCTGTTGAGCATTTAGCAGGGGGGAATTTGAATCCTCCTAGTGCAAACTCCAAGCACACACGTGTTGTGTGAGGAGATTCACAGGAGGCGCAGGAATCTACCCTACAAAGGTGACCCTGTGAAATAACAGGGTGAATCCACCCTCCACAGATAATTGTCTGAATCCATCTCTGTTCAGGTCTAAATCTCCCATCCCAAATAATTCTGGCAAGGCTCTTTTTCTTTGCTGCCCAGTTCTGAGGGAGAAGCGAGATTTTATAGTTTTTATTATCTTCATAAACTGGAGCATACATATTGTGAATTAAGGTATCTTAAGTATTACAGACGTTCTCCTTGACTGGGTACATTTCATTTAATAGTGAAGCATACTACTAGGAAACATAGTCTTCCTCTTAAATGATGCTGAAACCCATCATTTCCTTCAGAGCATTGTTAGAAGAGCTTGCAGGAAAAAGATGTCCTCTCCTGGGAACACCAATAGGTTTGTCAAAAATGGCAAAATCAAAACAGATGCAATTTTCCATTGTATGCTTATAGCAAAATATTTCTTGGAACACATTTGTATGGTCAGCAATTTATACCTTGTACAGAATTACTTGTTCATTCCCCACTGAGTCTGTACTCAGATCACATCTAGTCCTCCTTCCTTCAGATAAGTTACAGTTGGTTTAAGTTATCTCAGCATCTATCAGTACATCTCCTAACAACATTATCACCTTGTCAGACCTCAAAGACTTGGAAAGCAGCTCTTAGAATGAAATACTGACCTCGCTGAGAGTTTGCTGTTCATTTTAATGACATTGGAGGTTATCTTTTTATCAACTTGTTTGAATCTAACATGTACTCATCCCAAACTGTAGATGAGTGACAACATGATCTCCCTATGAAAAGTTCTCTAAACCCTCATACTAGCAAACATCAATTTCCCATTAAACTTCTTAGCCATAATACTGTCATGAGACAATATTTAAAAGAGAAAATGCTTTACTTTTTAGGAACACCAGATATCTACATTAGGTCATTTCATAATTCAACTTCTTTAAAGATAGTAATTCGTTTTGAATAGGTCTTTTTCAAGAAACCTGTGAAGTTTATTAAATAAATATATATAGTAAACACTTGTCTACAAATATTCTACATATTTGTTGGCTCCTTGCATGCTCCAAACAAACATATTTTTTCATCTTTCAATGATATTGATTAAAAAAAAAAAGTAAAAAGCTTTTAAAAAAGCTTTTTAAAAAGCTTTTCGTGTTAAAGACGAGGGTGTGCAAAGGCTAATCTGCCTAAACATGCATGCACAAGTAAACATGCTCATTAAGTAATCAGTGAACTCCTTGGGAGAGATCACTGCTTGGATAGAGATGAGGAGTCCCAGGCTTTCTAATCAATGTGTCCTACCAACAAACTGAGAAAGCAAGTCATCTTAGGTCAGATTTAATTCCAAGTTTAACAAAGAAGCTAGGGGAATTTTTATGAATATAAATTCAGACTACGGAGTTTTAAGAGCTAAGACATTCACATTTTAAATGTTTATGATGTGGCTGTATTAGCTCAGCATTTGGTTTACTGGTAGTATTTGCAAATCCTTACAGTCTGATCTGTAATATCTTTTGTTAGTTAGATTTGCACCATAAGCTGCAGAAGATGTGAAGTATGTATCTAGAAAATATTTACAAGCCAACCAGACATTTGCTTTACCCATGCAGTCCTAATGTCTTATCAGCCGTTTGGGTGTAAATTAACTTAGAAATTAAAGAGAAATAATATTTCCATGCATACCAATCTCAATTTGTAGGCAATTTAGAAAATTATTTGGCTGGATTTCTAATGTATTCAGAAATGACAGCTGGCAGAATCTGACAGTAGAATAAAACACCTTTCAGCTCTGCTGCCCAAATCCAGCCTTCAGCCTGCAAGTACCAAGTGCTTTCCAGTGGATGTTGATTATTCATAGGAGCATTTGAAAACAAGCAGTGGTCTTTGCCCAGTTTCCATTTAGATGCGAGTCAAACACGATGCAACCAGCATCCCTTTTAGGAAGTTCAAAGATATGAAAGACTGAAGAAATAAACTGTTCTCTTCTTTGTATTAAAAAAAAAAAAAAAATACCTCCAAGAAAGGTTTAAGAAACATAGACAGCAAAACTACGGGAACATACCAAATTCTTTCCCAAAGATAGTGATTATTGTTGAGATTTTTTCAGCCTAGAAAACAGTTTTCTTAAGGATTAATTTTTTAGTGAAGCAGTGAGGTCAGGTAGTATCTTTCAATATGCATGTATTCAGTAGAAGGAAAACATTCATTCACAAGTCATTTGCAAGTAAAAGTTTCTTAGTAGATTGAACACTTTCTTGATTAATATATTCAGTTCTGTTAAGGCAAGGTTATACTCCTCACACTTCTCAAATGTATATTTTAAATGCTGCAGGTTGTAGGCTACCTGATGAATGTAGTACTCATTAAAACTACCATGGAGCAAGACAATTTTGCCATATTTGGAAGTTATTTTTAAAAAGTTCTATTCAAAGCAATAAGAAACTGAGTTATCAGCCATAAAAAATCATACTGTTGTGATCATCTGAATGTAGACTTCTTGTGGTGAGGCCAAATGTATATAAAACTGGGAACTGAACTTTATTAAAATGAGGATGTGTTAAAAGTCTATAAGCTGTTTTGGAAACTGTCTGCTATGTCTACCAAAAAATAAAAAAATCTAAACAGTAAATCAAGCAATACTAAATAGTAAAAGAACAGTTTCAGGCTGTTTATTTGCCATGAATTAAGGCCTTCTATATACACTGGCGTCATTATGAAAAAGTACATACTGACGGATGTTCTGTATGGAAATTAGTTATAAAAAAAGCCAGTTTCTCAGATCTACAAACAGTATTTAATTTACAAATAGCCAATAGAGATAGTGGTTTCTTATAAATACTTGAGTAAAAAGATTAAAAAGTGCTGTACCATGTCCCCTATCAGAATGTTTTGCAGAATATCCCTAACCCACATTCTAATATTGGGGATGACATAACAGGGAGCCCACAGTGCCAGACTCTGGCCAGAGATTTGTCTTCATGTTTTGTTGTGGGCGCTTTGCTCATGATTAGTTCCATAAGATAATTCAGTAATGCCAACCTTTCTTCATAGAAAAACAAAAATTTCCTCTAAAATAAAATTGTTATTTTTTTATATAAAGGAAAAACTATATCCCTATGCAATGTATGAATCCTAAAGCAGCTATATAGCAAGCATTTTGAGGAAGACTTCCTACACTTCCCTTGCTATAATGCTTTGCTATGCAATTGGATCACAAATAAATCCCTGAAATATCGCATACATCTTCTGCAGGTCTCTTCATTCAGAGGTGTTCTGACAATTGACCCAGTTGTCTTCGTACTATATAACTACAAACAGTCCACACAGATGTTTTTAGATCCCCATATGTATTTACCATTGTTGACTCACCACTGGATCAGATATTGAAGGCACTAAACTGATTGAGTGATTCTAAGCACAACAGATGTGAGTGTAATCTCCAGTAATTAACTAATACAGTAAACTGCCATAATTATTGGTATGCTTACTGAATAAATTACTGAGTTTAATATCTGGCTAGAATGAGATAGGAAGAAGGAAGTGACAGCTCAAGAAAAGCAAGTCCAATGAGCTATGCTTGGGACAGTACAGCTCTACTACAGCCATGCATTATAAAGCTGACTAATTACCGGAGCTAGGCCAGTTGTCTACCTTAACCACTAGAGCTGTAGATACAATTAAAGAGCAGAAGAATAGTAGACATGTGAGAGGATGTACTTGAGAAAGTTCAGAAAGATGGCAACAACTACCCTGTGCAGCCACCTCACCCTTTTATCACAGGGCACCCCTCACTGGTGTGAAAGGGAAGACAGGGTACTCAGCAGTTCTGAAACATTGCTCTAAGTCTGCCACAGGATCACGACACTGTTCTCAGAGTCCCAGGCAAACACAAAAATTAAACCATATTGATATTACTTAGTTTTGCACAGAATTCTCCATCTGTTACTTTTCTCAATAGTTCCATTAGAAAGTCATTTTGCTTCATATTCTGCTATATTATTAACAGATGTTGGAGTAGAATAATGCATACACGTTCCTGAGAACTAGAAGTGTTGCTAAGTGCAAACCTCCATGCACTGTCCTAGGACTGGAATTCTGACACTGCACCAATATACCTTGCTGACACATGTAAACACCCAGGTGGGAAGAGATCAGCTTGTCTAGCTTCCTGCTCAGAGCAGGTCATGGTAGAGCAGGCTGCTCAAGGTTGGTTCTGAGTATCTCCAGGGGTGGAGGATACTACAGCCTTGCTGGGCAGCCTGCTCAGTCTGGTGTTTTACTACCCTCACAGCAAAAAACAAATTGCTTTATCGACTCAGAATTTCTCATGTTCCACCTCATCTTCACTGCCTCTTGTCCTTCCACTGTGCACCTCTAAGAAGAGTCTGGCTCCATCTTCTCTACAGCCTCCCCTCCATAGCCGTATACAACATCCAGGCTTCCCCTGAAGCCATCCCTCTTTAGGATTGAAGAAATGCAGTTCTCTCACCCTCTACTGCTTCATCACGAGCTCCAGCCACCCAACGTCTTGGCAACCTTCCACTGGACTTGCTTCAGTATGTCAGTGTCTTTCTTATGTTGGGGAGCCTAAAACTGGGCAAAGTAAACAAACAGAGAGACTATTAACTTCCCTTAAGCAGCTGGTTGTCCTTTTGCTAATAGAGTCTGGAGTGCAGTTAGCCTTTTTTTGTTGTAAGGGCATATTACTGAGTCACATTCAGCTCATCCACCAGGTCTCCCAGGTTTTATTCTGCAATACTGTTTTCTGGGCAGTGAACCTCCAGCCCATATTGCATCAGGGCCTCGAGTGAACTCCCCCTTCCAGGATTTTAGTTGGTTCATGAGTTTAGTTGACTGAGTTCAAGGTCAGCCTTTATTGCTGATCCGAGCTGTTTGTTGGGAAGAAAGCTAGAGGCAGCCTCAGCAAGGGCCTGCCTGCCTCTCCGTCCCGGGGGAACTGCTTTCAAACTGAGGCTCTTTTGCTTGGCCTCTGCCTGAGCAGCACTGCAGCTGTGCTGCAGTTGTATCATTGCCCAGTCTCATAGCTCCCTGATCCTGTCCCTGATCCTGACCTGCTGACTTGATTTCCTGGCTTGACCTTGAACATGCCTCATCAAGACAAGCTTTCTGGGTGGTCACTGACAGAGGCTGGTACTGCTCACTCTTTCCAGGCATAAGCACAAGAAGCACTTCACATCCTTTGTTTATTTCAGTTGAAATGAGGTTTAGATTTTGCAGTTCCTTCTCTGCACACTCATTTCTGTATTGCTTCTGAGCAGCCATCACTGCTTCCTCATTCAGTGTGCTTCCTTTCTGAATCTGAGCTCAGTGAGGAGTGCTCTCTTCATCCATGCTGATATTCTGCTATTCTTGCTTTACTTTCTGCATATTGCAATAGACTATTCTTATGCTCTAAGGAGGTTGTCCTTGAAGAATGACCTGCTCTCCTGGGCCCCTTTATCCTCCATGTCTGTCTTTCACAAGAACTTGCCAAGCTGCACAGTCATTGCAGCCAAGACTGCCCTTGACTGTCACCTTTTCAATGAGTTATTCCTTGTTTGTAACAGGTCCAGCAAACCATCTCCTTCTTTGACCACCTGCTTCAAGAAAATGTCTTCAATACACTCCAGAAACCTCCTGGATTGGTTGTGTGTGGCACTGTTATCATTCTCTCAGAGATATCAGGGTGTTTGAAGTTCTGTATGAAAGCCAGGGCCTGTGATAGAGGGACTCAAATATGGAAGAACTAAACAATAATTCACAGAATCACAGAATGTCTTTGGTGGGAAGAGACTTTCAAGATCATCTAATCCAACCTTCCACCCATCACTGCAAGCTCAGCACTAAACCATGTCCCTAAGCACTAGGTCCACACACCATTTAAATGTCTCCAGGGATGGAGATTCCACCACTGCCTTGGTCAGACCATTCCAATGTTTGATAACTCTTTCAGTGAAGAAAACTTTGTGCATACAGTGTGTTTAGATGTCAAATATCACTGTGTTGTGGTTTACACCCAGCCAGGAGCTGAGCACCATGTGGCTGCTCCCTCAACCCCCATTCTTCCCCCAGTAGGATGGGAATGAGAATAGGGAGAAAAAGGCAAAAGCCCAGGGGTTGATATAAGAGTTTAATAGACAAACACAAGAGAAGAAACAACAGTAATAACAATAATAGTAATGAAACAATATACAAAGGAAGCGATATAAACCACACCAAACCAACTAGCTGTGCACTAACAGCAGTGCACATGACCTTATATAGAGGGCATGATGTCAATAAGATATCAAAGATGCTATTGGCTGATTCACTTGTCCTGACTGTGGCCCCCTCCCAGATTCTGGTAAAAATTAACCCTATTGTAGGTAAGCCCAGGATACCCCGCAAACACATTATGTGAAAACCAACGAGAACCCTCATCATGTGCACTATAGCATGAGGGGGAAACATAGCTGGAGCTATGGTGTAACTGCAGTGGACAGAACAATATAGATTGGCACAATGAGACTGAGCATCCAAACAAGAGCTCAAGTTATCATGCAAGAAAGCATCATCCTTATTCTTGAATTGGTGTCGAAGTTGTAGGGATTGGTACTGAAGAAGCAGGGATCACTACATCCTCATCACTACTACTTCCTGAAGCAGTTAATCTCTGAATGTTTCTATCCAGATACTGGCATTAGCAACACATGAGATCTGATATATGCCAGTAAAATCATCTTGAAATCGTCACTTTCAAGAACCAACTTCTTATTTATATTGCAATCTTCTGGAAAACAAAGCAAAAATATAGTTTGAGGAATTCTACACACTAGCGTGTAATTGCACTATTATCAGATACTCCAAGGGCATGTTCTTTCTGCTCTATCATCACCTAGGTTTCTTTGATGCCAGGTGCCAAACATGGTATTTTGTTTGCAGGCTTCTATGGCAAAGCATTACTGATGTGCATTTCAAAAAACGTTGTGAAAGCCATTATCATTTAGCTCTTCACAGTTTGCTCATCTCATCTGGTATTTATTATTAACATTCAGTTTATACATGTTAATCAGGGCTAGGCCAGTTCCACAGAGTACAAACCAGTTAATCTGAAATTTGCCAAGTGAAAATATTTTTGAGAGCTTAATAATTATCCCTGGTATCAGAATTTACACTTAACATAACTATTACTGACACAATCAATTGCAACCATTTGTTCCACTTTTCCTACTAAATTACAAAATATTTTGCACATTTTTTTCCTCAAATAATGTATAGTAAGCTTGGCAAGTGGGAAGATGCACGGAATAGTTTTACAAAACAATATATGACTTTTGTTTTTCACAGAACATTTGTCAACCACTAGAAGACTCAAGAGATCTAATCCATGTGAGAGTTCCTCAAATGTGTTAGAAAATACAGGCAGAATCTTGCAAAAGATATTTCCTTCTTCAATTTATAAGCTTGAGATGACAATTAGGTCTAATCCATCTTTCAATACAGTTAATTAGATACTTAAAGGAAAAAAAAAAGAAAAAAAGAAGAAAGAATCCCTTTATCTCTTTTCCATAGTAAAACTATAGGGTATTTCAAGGAACTAGTTAAGTGAATAAAACCTGCTTTGAACTGTAGGACCTCTTTAATAATATCCGAGCTTACTCTAGAGACATGATATACCTTGATTCTGATGTGATGCAACTTCTTTTCAGTTTTGTAATCCACGGAGTGTCTTAAAATTATGTACAGTACAAAGTGTGCTATGAATCTACTCACACCATAGAATTTGGTTCTGTAATGGACATGTTAAGAGGTCATTGAAATAGTCTAACTGTAGTGACCATGAACTTATCCAAGTGCTTGTGACTTCCTCAGCTGTTTTTGCAAGTTTGCCTCTGTTCAGTTGTATCACTGAAAAATTTAAATTTCTCAATGGTAATCAACTTGTAACAACAGTAAGCCAGAGAAATAATTTGCTAAAAGTACCAACATGTTGTACTTTATTGTATAGATGATTTCTGGCCTGATGAGAAAGTCAACCAGTGTTTCCAACAAATCTGGGCATTATCCACAGAGTGAGTCATCTTTGATCACACAGTTATACTGCAGAGGAACACAGTCATCCACTGCTAGTAAATGTAAAGATATTTATCTAACCTATTTTCTTTTGGACCCAGTCAGAAGCAAAGAGAGCAACATCTCTGCATTTCTCAAACTAAATATTTGCAGGCTTTCACTCCCTGCAACAGAAGAATTGGTGCGGACTCCCTTCAATGCACGCAACAAATCAGCAGCCCTCCAGTTCATATGCTGTATTCCACTAGGCATAAAATGCATAACTCAAAATAACCACTAAAGTATGTCAGTGCAGGATTCAGTTACTATAGCTATTATTTTACTAAACTTATCCTGCAGTTAACATAACTGTCCATACTACAATCAAGTTAATTAACTAGGGACAAGCAAGGGTATTCAGGCAATTCCCTCCCCCATTTCCTAGTGACTGTGTTCGCAGTTAAGCATCCAAGAGAAAACACTTGCAGAACCAGGCCATGGAAATATCTGCCAACAGAAAATCTTTTCTTGATGCCATAAAACCAAAATCTACTATCTCACGGCTTTGGAAGAAGCTATATTGAAAACATGCCCTGCAGCTGGACTGCAGAGCAAATAGATTCCTAAATAACTGGGACAAGCACTGTTTGACCTGTGACCTGTAAGGGAATTTTCTCTGTGCTGCTTTGCTTCCTTTGCTGTTCTTTTGCTGCTTTCTTCATCTAATATATGTGATTTAGCTCTGCAGAAACATCATGGAGCTAACAGGTGCTTGGGAAAAAAACAAAGGCTCCTAAAGGATATGTACTACTTGTGGAAAATTTCTCAATGCTCTCTGACAAAAAAGCTGCACTTTCATTTTTTCCATATGACACAGTGTACTTTTGTATGACAAGGAACAACAATGGTATACACACAGAGGTAAAAAAAAGTATCTTCAGTGCATTATGATTAATCTACCTTAAAATTTGGTTTCTCTGTCCTAAGCATTTCTTTAGATTTTACTGCTTATTCATTTTTATCTATGAAATACTTACTCTTTGTAAATATTATTTGTCTATGTTGATAAATTATGCTGAGGATGTTAAATAGCATTCTATATTTCAAATAATATTTCTTGATGTTCTCTGCAATCACTTTTTGGGGGTAAAAAGTTTAGTAATATAAACTTTTTGTGCAATCTTCATGTTTAAAGAAGGAATCTTGATCTGACTGCATTCAGCTCAACCTTGTCCATTCTGATATTTTCCCAATATATATATAATCATATATATATAATTTTCATTGGCATGCTTTTGTCTTCCACATTCCTACGTTGTCAAATTCTTTCTTTTTACATGTAGTTCCTTGTCCTCAATTTCCAGTGCTCTAGGCAGTTCTGCTGCCACTTATTTATTAGCTCCATCTTCTGTGCTCCTGACATAAACTCTCTCCATATTGGACAGAGGCACAGATATCAGATAAAGCCCTGAGTGCTGGGATAAAGTTGTGTTTTCCCATTAAAAAAAAAAAAAATCTTTCATTTATTCTTTCAAAATTTTTCATTCTCTAGCCTGTATATAAACTCAAATTTGAGAATAATTGATCTTGATATGTCTGGCTGAATATACAGCCTGCTGAAGCAAGAACAGGAGAGCTCCCTCCATCCACTCCCATAGTTTGTGTGAATCCATGTGGATCCAGCAGGAGACTGATTCAGTGTGTCAGGAGTTAGGGGACTGAAGGAGACCTGTACATCCACCCAAACAGAAACACAGGGTCCTCTGCTGTGTCTGAGAGCATTTTCCGGGAAGAGAGGAGTGTGACAATGCTAAACCAAACAAGAGGGGATAACACAAAGGTCTCTTTGTCAAGTTTCCAAGACACAGTTGCCTTCATCCTTTCTTGGTGTGCAGAACGCTTCCCCTGGCTTCCTAATGAAGCTGCCAAACACCCGCCCTCTTAATATTTCATGCATCATTTCACTGCATAGACCTTGCTGTCCTCAACATTTGTCCCATATCATTTTTTTTATCCACTCTATCATACAGTCCTCAGGAGTAAGTAACTTCAGTCATGAGTTTGCTGTTACAAAGAGCAATGCTGCCTTTCCCAGTGAATCCGGGAAGGTTTTGCACTGGGACTTCAGACTGAAAGAATGAATCTATGATCTTTTTCAGGGGTGAAGCTGTCTGATCAGATTCTGTCAGCAGGGAAGCAGGGAATCACAGCCCATGTTCACATCAGGGATCATTACTGGTTTGTTTTCCAAGAGTTAGTATGGGGCATAAATAAATAAATAAAAATACAAACCTAAGAAGTCAACTGCTAAGTTTGGCAACCCAAAATCAGCTGTTTTACAGAATTAGAGTAATCTGAACCGAAAAGATAAACACAGATACACTGCTTCTGTCTATTGCACCTTGAGGGACAGATGAGTGCTCCTTTGTGCAGCAACAGGAAGCTCCTTCTGTGCTCATTCAGATGCATTTGGTTGCCAATGACTCACTGTGGTCTCAGCCGCTCTCCCAACACAAGTTTTATATTTGGGGTCTTTTTTCACTTCGCATACATGAACATTTTTTACATATGTTTGTAAAGTTCAGTGTTGCGTTGATAATGTGTTTCCATTTCGCAGAACAGTCTCATATTTTTAAAAATCCACTTGAATCCAAAATAACAGCCCATGTTTTAAGGCAGGGAATAGACATGTTGAAGGAGACAGATTATGTCCCAGATCATTAACATCAGTCCATCTTCACACAAGTCAGGTAATTTATGCCAACTGATGCTTTGGCTTTTCATTTTAAGCTTCCAATAAGAAATGATGAAAACAATACTGAGAGAGATCTAGAGAGTTATAAAAAAAAGCTTTGGGATTATTATTTTAAGATTTCATTTCTGCATTTCTGTATAAAACCCAAATGTTTACTAATCAGGTCAAGGCATGTGTCTATTCAGGAGCCATCACAGTATTGTTGAAGAATTTGGCAAAATTCTCAGATCTACTCTCATTTATAGTGCTTATTGCCAGAATGCTCTGTCATTTTCCAAGAAATGTGTATTTCTTGGACTCGTTGTCCCAGCTGGTTTATTGATTTCATGGTTCTCCTTTCCAAATTGCTGTTCCAGCTCATTGATGATTCCATCCAGTGCTGGTTACACAAAATGTTGTTGAAAGTCATCTTTACTTTGAAAAGCCATGTGTTGACCAGTATTTTTAGTTGACAGATATACTTAGCCAAGATGACAATCTCCAAATTTTCTACTTCTGTGTTTTTTCCGCAGAAGGCAACGAGCTGTTTGCTGCAATAAACTCGTCTGTTTTGCCCATACTTATGGCCACAATCCATGCTCTAAATCACTGTCTACATTATTTTAACATAAATCCCCTTTCAAATACTCTTCTAATTCAATGGCATGCTGTAAATCAAATACACACTATTATAACTGCCTTGAGACTCTACTGGAGCTCTTCAAATATACTCTTTAAAAGCACTGACTTTATGGCAAGCTTCAGGGTAAATTTACAGCATAATACACAGAGACTTACAGGGTAGAATTCTGCATGCAGAGAAGCTTAATAGCTTGATCTTTTCAAACACGCAGGTGGTTCACTTTAGAAATATATATAGTCCCACTGAAGTTAATGGAATTACATTTATGCTTAAGGTTAAGTATATGCATAAGTATTTTCAGGAATATTTCCAGTATTCCCATTTATCTAAATAGCTACACATTTAAAATCTTACTTTAGCAACCAGCTTAATTTTTGCTCTTCCAAAGCACTTCATCTGCTTTTGGGGTGGCTGGCAGATTCCTGTGGTTGGCTAAAATTGCTAAAAAGAATCCACTAGTTTAGATCGTCAAGATATTGTCTCCAATTAGTCACACTTATAAAATTGTTTCTAAGAAGCAGACCCGTGTGATAACAGTCAGACACAGACAGTTCATAGGGCAGATTTAGAGCCATCTCAGTTTGCTCTAACAGTTTAGGATGAGGAGTTATGTTAGAGGCTTGCAGATCTTTATTAATCAAATTGGAACATAGGCAATGCCACTTCCCTTTTTGTCTCCACCCCCAGGAGAAGAAGAAGAAAACCAAAACAAAACACAAAACACACACACACAAAACAAACAAAAAACCAAACACCTCAGCAAGATCTCCATGCCTTGCTCTTGCTCCCCACTGACA
>JAAGNO010022319.1:0-31110 GCA_033439905.1 Ceryle rudis
AGTACTCCCAAGTCCCTTTCAACCGGGCCGCTCTCCAGCCATTCATCTCCCAGTCTGTAGCGCTGCCTGGGGTTATTACTACCAGATAGTCTGTAGCAACCTTCCTGCCACTAGAGTCTTTGCAGAGTTAAAAATTCTCAAACTTTGCTCGGGGGTGGGCTTCTTCTGGATCTTCTGCATCAGTTTCTTGTGGAAGGGAAATACTGGACTACAGTTGTACCTCAGGGAAAAAAAAAAGTTTACTGCAAACAAATATTCAGGTTGGAGTCAGAAGAAAAATCCTTGCGGTATGAAGAGAGGCAGCCTCATCAAGCATAATCTAGTGTCAACCCCCCGATGCTGTAACTCCTCTTTTTCAGCATGCAAAAAGTTAAAACAATATGCTTTCAAATGCCTTTAGCTGCAGCCTCACCTCCTCCCTCTCCGGGTCCTTGCCCTCTATTCTGGCACTGCAACTGGTGATGAAGACTCCAGAGGAAAATAGAAAGAGCAATATTATTAGCATTTGGAAAAATGTAAGAATGAACTTTGTTCCCTTAGAGAATCACTTGAGTGACACAATGGAAAAAAGCCTGAGGGCATGTCTTCCTGCACCCTCTGCCTTCACCACCAGTGCAAAGGCCCAAGGGCTCCCAATGGAATTAAGTCTACATTTCATGTTGCACAAGCAGGGCAAATCTTGACGAGATCTTTCTTAGCTATACATATGTTCACAATCTACCTGTTGCTGTTCAGTAATAAGGAATTAAACTCACCCTGTGCCCAGTTTACCAGCAAATATTCTTCATCTATCTTTGCAGTTGTGAGACATAATTTTATAATAAATTCTTTTAAAAGAAAAGGTGAATTATTTTATTCAATATCATCTCCAAAATAGAAAAAATAAAATTAATAAGCATCCTTAGATATACATACATGCAAGCATAGACTGTATATTACAAATATATTTACTGTCTGTGTTACTTCAAGGCAGATATATAGGGTAAAAAAAAGGACTCCAGAACTATCTCCAAGAAGGTTTCAGGCTGACATTGAAGGACTTGTAAATCTTATATATTTGTAAAAATGGAAGTTAGAAGGTGGCTTTTCTTAACTTACTTTGAAAAAGTTTTAGTAGCAGCAGCTGCCCAAACTTGCTTCAAGAACCCTCTCTAAAAATATATAAAATCTACTGAATTTTTTGATTGTTATGTTATTTACACACAAATCCAGTTACTCTTGCACTCTATCATATACTGCATTTTACAGACTGTTGGTTTTGTGGTTTGTTTTTTTTTTTCAACAGCTTTTGGGGTTTCTGAGAGGGACGATGGCAAGACTGAAATAGAAAAGAGAAAAATTGATGTGCCAGTGCTCAACACAGCAGTTTTATAATTACCGTGAGTTCACTGCTTTTAAAGATCCACAGGAAAACTGATGCAGAGTGCACAGAAGTTCAGGGCAGAGAAGTAACTATGATTTCACATGCGTGCAAATATTTCAGAACTGTGCTAGAGCAGTATAGCTGGTGACTATCACCAGTTTAACCACACCAAAGGCCACCTTCACCATCAATTTCTGGCCAGTGCTCCTCATGGTCCCAAACCTCAAAAGCAGCACCCTATGCCCAAAGGCATCATGGTGACATGGCACTGAGGTAGCCTGCACAGGGTCTCCTGCTGCATGTTCATCCCTGGTACAGACCACAGGTCCCTTTCTCTGGCCAGGTCTTCTTTGCCACACGTAACCATTATTTAGTGGAGGTGAGAGAGGCTGAGCCATCAGCACCCTGTCTTTGATTGGCTCCTGACACTTAACTTTGCCAATGGAGAGCATGAGGTACTGGCAGATTAGGGGTAACTAACTCCGATGATATCTAGACCTATTTAGGATTTATTGCACCTTTGTGAGCCTTCCAGGATAAAGAGGATCTTTATTTAATCAGTGCTTGAAAAAGGCTTTGCAATGTGGCTGAATGTATATGAGTTGTCACTTAGACTATTCCTTTCACACTGCTGCTGGGACATATTGAAGCAAGTCAGTTCACAATCTCAGAAGTACTGGAGTACCCACGCTGGCTAGAAAGGGCTCCAGACTGTTCTGAGAAATGCATTCTGGGAATCAGCTAGTTTTGACACATAAAGTTGATGAATTCCCTCCAGTATTCACATTTCTGTCTCTAGCACAAACGCTGGTTTTGGCAGAATTTTATTCAGACATAAACTTACATTTCAGTGAGATGTATGAACATGATGGCAACGTTTTGCACCTGCTGGGGTAAGCAATGACTAACACCAGCCATACTGCAAATATCCCTACTGTCCATGCAAAAATCCCTACTGCCACTCTGGTGCTGTTACTGGCTCCAGTTATTCCACACATCTTCTTTACTATTCAGCTGTGACATGCAAACTTTTTGCTATCCAACCATATCATGTAACCTCTCTGCTGCTCTTGCCCAGACCCTCGATAACTGTCATACTCAGGAATTTTCCTGAGTTGAGAAGGGCTGCAGACAACACCTAGAGCCAGGTGGAGTTTTATGGATCTACTGTATGGAAAGGCAAAGAGTGAGTAAGTGACTGTGTCCATTCATGCATAAGGGCCCTTACATTTCCATGGTGTGACATTTGGGTAGCAGCACTCTGGTGATCACTCCCTCATACAGCAGCCCTTGTGCCTCCCAGATGGAAGTGCTCTGTCTCGCCCAGCCTCTTGTACCATCATCTGGAGAATCACCCAAGATCTCTTTTTAAGATGGTTGGCTGCTGTAGAGCTACTCCATGCATAAAAAAGGAGAGGCCACAGTCAGGTATCTCCTGGGGGATCCATGGAGCAAGATGAGTCTTGAAAGAGAGTCTGTTTCTTAGACAAATGTAACAAGAAAATAACTAGCATATTCCCCCATTTTCTGAGGGCCTCCACTGGATCAGCAAGACCACATCCAACTATTCCAATAACTACCAGGAATATAACTGCTTTAGGAATAACAGAAGACAAAGAAAGAGGGAAAGAGAAATGCTTCCAAGAAACAAACAAACAAACCCGACAAACAAAAACAAAAAAACCCAAACCAACAAAAAACCACAACAACAACAAAAACAAACCAAAACAGGAAGAGAACCAAGCAGTGAACTCTGGAAAGCAAAGATGAAGCAAGTGAGCCAGGGTCATACTAACATCAGTCTTAGTCTGTTGCTGAGAAACTGAGAATACATCTAGTCTAACTCCAACTAGACATGAGTGGTGGGTTTCACAGGAGGAATTAAGGCTCAGTAAAAAGCAGCATTGTGTTTAAGAATAATTTTTCAGATGGAATTAAGATTGAAGTATTGAATCATTTCCCAGAATGTCATTTTGCCATCACCCCACTGCAGTTTTTCTTATATTAAAGCAAGAGCGGTCTGAAGACCATCAAGTAGTCAGCTTGGTAGCATCTGAGCATGGAATAAACCTGCACATACTTTTCTTAGCCATCGAGATGAGACTGAACACTTTCAAGGAAATAAAAGATTCACAGATTAGACATCCTTGTGTTGCCACTCAGGTATCCCTGCATTCCTTCTTAGCCCTGTCTTGGCTCAGACACTTTGGAGAACAGCATCTAGGTAACCATAGTGACAAGCGCCTTAAAATCGTTATACTCATAGTCATTTAAAACAAACAGCTGTATGATTCTGGCCTAATCCTAATGAAATCTTCTCAAGCCTGGAAACCTAAAAATAGAAAGACTAAAATAAAGAAACAAACAAAATAAAGCCATCCACCTACTCAAAATTAGTACTGCTTCAGAGAGAGGAGAATTTGTGCTTTGCAGATAGATCTAAATTCTGCTTCTCCAGGAGACAGGGCTTTTATGTCACAAGTTCATTGTTATATTTTTAGACCCAGACACTGAAAGGTGGGGCCCAAATATAAACCTCATTGTACTTTGGCAGGAAACAGGAAGCCAATTATACCTTACAGAGGTCAAAGTTCTCTGGAGGGCTGGAGTTTGTTTGTTTGTTTGTTTTATTTTTCCCAGATGTTATAGTTTTCTCGTTACCTTCCTTCGCAGGAAGTCTTTAGTGGCTCTTCATGTGAATATTATGGTATTTACAATGTGGAGGCATATAAAGGCTTTAAGTAACTTTCTGGAAGAGCATCAAGATTGGGTTAAATAACCACTTTGCTGTTTTAACCGGGGTGTTCTGCTACTGCAAGCCTGAAGTCATCCTTTGTGAGTCAAGGTGTCAATATCCACAGCTGAACTTTGCATGTTCTCTGCATTTTGTCTTGGTACCTTAGGGCTCTGTCTTACTCATAACAGCAAGTGCTGACAGGTGCGCAAGCACCTTTCTCAAAAGCAATGTCTGGATCAGGAGTTTGTGTGCAAGACCAGCTCCATTCCACAACTGGTAGTTCATGCCTCTGGCCACCTAAGGAGCTGTGTTTGTAAGGGGACAGTGTGTTTTCCTGTGCTGCTATGATCCCACCAGGACCCATCCTCTTTCCACCTCCCAGTTTCATTTTTATATTTCTTATATCTGAGCATTCAAGAGGATTTTCAACTTCCCCTGTGTGAGAAACAGCCCACTGTAATGAGGTGTTGATACATTTGGAGCACTACCTGCTGCTATAATAGAAATGATTAACAATGATAGATCATTTTCCACACCCACATGGATAATAGCATCTCTCCTGGGATGGATGACAATCTAATTGTGGCAGAATACAGGGAGGCCTGAAGTACATTTCATTAGTTGTTATTGACTGGGGTACTCTGTCTTATCCCTCAGGAAAATAAACAAAAAACCTCAAACAAAACCAAAACAACAGCAACAACAACCAAAAAAAAAAAAAAACAAAAAAAAAAAAAAAAAAAAAAAAAAAAAAAAACAAAAAAAAAAAAAAAAAAAAAAAAAAAAAAAAAAAAAAAAGTTACACAAACCACCTGACAGGAAAAAGGAAAAGCATGCACAGTACTTTGTAAAAATCAGCACAGACATAATTAAGGATAACAATGTAACTGCAGGTTGGTGCAACTGATCGGTATTCTCTTGTTCCACCACGCACGACAACATATTTTCCCCAAGAGGCATTTTAGGAGGTGCAAAAGTTCACCTGAAGTCTGGTAATTCACTTTGAGACAGGACTGTGATCACTTAATGGACTCTTCTTGTGCTGGCTGCTATGGTAACTGCTGCATCATGCTCTCCATAGGCTTGTTTTCAGAGGAGAGTGTAAACTGTGAGAGCAAATCTCAGATGGGTTTGTTACTGGAATTGAAATCCCAGGGTGGATTTGCAAGTCTACACAAGGTCTTGGCCCACTGTGCTCTCCTTTTATGGACATGGTTGCTCATTTGGCTTAATTTTAAACTCACTTCTTCAGCATTGTGTGCTCAAAAACACTTCTTAGAATTGAAATCTTTTGGGTTTGGGCTGGGTCGGAGGAAAATGTAGGAAGTGTAAAAAAAAATAGCATGGAGTAAGTCCTAAAAGATGAGACAAACAAATGGGTTAAAACACTCAGCCCATCTGGCCTGGTCATCAGGCTCAAAGGCTGCAGAAGCAAAGCCCTCTCCAAAAACAAGGAAAGAAATGTCCTCAGCAGCTGGAAAAAAGAGCTACCAAGTCTTAACGAAAAGTAACCAAAACACCAGTGACCAGGCAGACAGTCAGGAGCAATGGTGTAGAAACCTGGGAACAAAGATTTCTCATCCATCTGGCTGGTGCAAACTTTACCATGAAAGGTGACATTAGCCATCCCCTGGTTGACCTGTCTACAGAGAGGGGCAAGGCTGGGTGTCAGGTCATGGAGCAGGATGGAGGATCACAGCACATGTGAACAGGGAAAGTGCAGGGGAAAAGATAGGGAAAAAAGCAGTTGGGGAAAGGACAAGAACAAGAGAAGGGGTGGAAAACTTAAGGTGGATTTCAGCAATCTGCTAGTAGCTGCCAAGCATGTTCCTGCAAAAGGGTGGGTGAGCCTGGGCTGAGGTCAGAGTGTGGGAGACACGCAGGATAGAGGTAATAGCAGAGGATGCAGGTTCATGTCTGGGCAGGAAGCAGACCTGGGGGCTGTAAGGGGCCTCAAGGAATCAAGAAGGTTATTCTTCTGCCCACAGCAGGACCCTCCCTGTCAGGATCATTTGATGCAGATTCATGTTTGACTCATTTTTAAATGTTTTCAGTAGCAGATGCTCCTGGACTTTAACAGACCTTCTAGTGTATTCATCCTCCTCTTCACGAATACATTTTTCTCAGAGCAAGTGTTGAACCTCCTCATTCTTTCCCAGATGGATGAGGAGAACAGATCGATCTGATCTTCTTCTCAGCAGTGTTTGAAGATGATTTAGTCCATTTCCTTGTGTTCTTCTCTAGGATTTCTTAAAATATAATGCTAAAGTATTCCAGCTGATGCCTTACCAATGTGCTTCAGAAGGATTATTTCGTGCAAGCTAGATTTGTCTCAGGTAACTTTATACAACCCTTTCTTGTAACAACATAATGTTCTTGACCCATGGTCAGCTTGTGATCCATCATTTCATTCATATATTCTTTTCCAAAACTGCTACCAACTAATTTTCCACCACCATATAATCATATAGTTGATAATTCTAGCCTCAGTACAGTACCTTTTGTACCTGCTGAATACCATCTGGATTTTTCTTTTCAGACCATTTCTTCTATTTGTTAATGTAATTTTGAATGTTAACTTTTAGCTTCAAAATATTTGCCCTCACTTTGATCTCCAAATGTAATGTGTGGGCCTTCTAGTCTCTCATGTATTTTGTTAATGAAAGTACTGAACAGACGTGATTCAAGACAGACCCTTGCAAAAACCTATTAAATCCTTCCACTTCAACACGGATCTAAGGATAACTTCTGGGCAAAATGCAGAATGGAGAAGAAAGTAGAAGTAGGTCAGTTAGTGTGAAAAACCAGGGCGGGAAGGGGTGGGGGGGGCGGGGAGTGTGTGTGTGAGTGGCTGGTAGAGTTAAATACGTAGGGAAATGGACCGTAGTGAGATACAATTCCCTAAAGCCATAAGCTTAAGATACAGAACCCAGTGAAAGGAGTAAATCAAACAGGCTGAAAATCAAAAGCCATAATTGAACTGGTGAGTTCCCAAAGTATCTGGTAAAATAAGTTAATCAAATAATATTTTTTTAAATCAATACAACCGTCAAGAAAATACAGAACTTATGTGTTGTGACTTAATCAAAAGGAAAACACCATTTCAGAACAGAGAGACTGGTGGTGGGCTAGTCATTCAACTAAACCAGGGGGATCTGGCAAGGGTAACAGTGCTGGAGCAGCAGTTCATGCAGGACTGGGTTGTGCTGTTCTCTGCTGCCTGCGTCTGCGAATCACTCCATTTATGTCCATGGGACAAGTCTAGGGAGAAGGCAACATGGTATGAGTAAGTATCCTGTAGAGCACAAAGCAGCAGAGTGAGTGACTGAAAGTCATCTGATATTAGCTGTCAGCAGAAAATGATAGCTGCTTTTCTTGTGGTTGTTGCATCTCTGCAACCTGCCATATTATAAAAGCTGGGATGTCAAAACAGTATCAGTGCTCATAGGCTCAAGTAAGACAGGCAATGGAGAGATAGGGTGGTGTATCTGACATGCTTCCCTCCCCCACTGCCCCTTTCCCAGCTGAGGCTGTGAGCTCCTGGGTCTGCTATGAGTTTGAACATTAGGCCTTAGCTAAGCTGGGATGTCCTGACTCTCCTATCACATGGTGTGAGCTATTTAGGCGTTCTGCCCTCCATCCGGTATGATGACTTCTGAGGTGGCAAGAGCAGCCCAGTGTGAATGGCAGGGTTGGCAGTGCTGGGCCACCGTGATGAACTCTTCCTGAGGTACGTCACCACATCTGTCACTGGGAGGGTGCAATGACAGGTCACCAGGCAGGCATTAAAGTCATGGGTGCAGAAATGACCATCCTAGCATTCTCAGCAACATGCATCTGCTCCTTACTGTCCCAAAATGTGTGGTAACTCAATGAGGACAGACCTCAGTCACTTGGGGTTGGCCCAACACCACGGTCACTGTTGGCGATTCACATGCTCAGCTCCTCTTGCTCACCACACACATGGAGCTTGTTCTGACGCACATTATCCAAAATAGAAAGTCCTCTTTAGCAACATGATTGTCTCTGGAGTCACATTTGGACCTCACTCAGGTCAGCTCCTGAGACAGTAGGTTCATCCTCCTGAGACACAAAGCTCCTCTTCCTCAGTCTACAGGTGATGCCAGCATCTTGCAAAGCTTTCAGCTGTACAGAGCAGACAAGATAAGATGCTCTTCCTGCCTATTTTGCCAGTCAGAAGCTTCTTCCCAGGTGCCGCTGACAGTGACTGCTGTCATGTTGTCCCTTCATGGAAGCTCTCCTGGTGGGGCAGAGCAGGAGATGGGCCTGAGCCCTGGTCTGCAGCTGCAAAGGAGTTTCTGGTGCAAAAGGTTGTACACACGAGTGAGGAACATGAGAATGATGTTAAGCAGGTATCTTCCGTGGTGAAAGAGCCATCAGGGACTCTGCTTCTTTACATCCTTCCAGATAAACATATAGCAAGGGACTCCTTCATTCTGGATTATTCTGGCAGCTGACCACCGCCAAAAAGAAATGCCATACTTGTTATTTCAGAGACCTTGAGCTTTCTATCATCCTCTATCCACCAAAATAAAAAGCATATATAATTATACAAACAAACAAGGTCTAGGCTTTTCCAGCCTGTATTTTATGCCTTTATGCATGAGGCATGCCTCAATGTACCAAAAAGAAAAAGACAAATTAGCCTGAAGCATTCATTTTTCAATGTACCTGGGCACGGTTTTCTGCAAGAGAAATATGAGCCTGAAGCTATCTGCTATTTCCTGTGAAATATCTCCCCTGCACTTCTTACTTCCTTTATACATGCAGAGAAGAAAAGGCATCTCATGGCCACCCGCACTTCCAGCTCTGTTTACTGATCTTCACAACTTCCTCACACGACTCTGCCAGAAAGGCAGTTTAGCTGACTACAGGCAGTTCTCATTAATCCCCCTCCTTGCAAAACAAGATGCAGAATGGAAAATTGCAAAGCACGATAGCCAGCAAATTGCAGCAAAGCAACATTTTAGAAAACCTAAGCAAGACACTTTTTGTAGCAGGCCCCACTGATGACCAGTTTCTAACGAAATGCTTTTTACCAGACCAAAGCACAAACATTTGTATGTCTGTAAAACCATTTGTAGTATCTCTTGAAAGGGCACTTCCTTCCTCCTGTGTCCCAGCTGCTTTTTGATAATCTCCACTGCATTCTTTAATTAGCTG
Source organism: Ceryle rudis (assembly GCA_033439905.1). Classification (NCBI taxonomy): domain Eukaryota; kingdom Metazoa; phylum Chordata; class Aves; order Coraciiformes; family Cerylidae; genus Ceryle; species Ceryle rudis. Next base: position 9,285 of record JAAGNO010022319.1, read on the forward strand.
ACTGAGGGCACTGACTCTTCCTCTTTCCGCCTTATTTACATTGTTTGCATTTCAGAGGGGCTAATAAAAGGCAACAGCAGTAGTGCTGTAAGCAGGAGTGAAGCTATGACAGTGCTACTGCACTTCTCAATGCCTCCTTTGAGCTGTTTTTGTTTTGAAATCACAGCAGCAGAGATGGGAGGTCACTTTTTCCTCTCCGTTCTCCTTAACCAACATGGCCATGGGGGAAACCTTCATCTCAGCTGGTTTGGCAGCTGGTTCATTTACCTGCTTGTGGGGCTTACGGGTCAGATAGAAGGAAGCAGATTGTGAGTGCTACATTGCATAGGCATCCTGGAGAGCAGGAGGTGCAGGAGCAGGCAGACTCTGTGGCAGGTACCCCCACACAGAAAGAGGTACTCTTCTCTCTGCCAAGAGGTGACAGCAAAGTGAGGTGCACAAGCTAGGGTCTGGCTTCATTTCATGGGATCACAGAATAATAGCTGAGCTTGGCAGGGACCCCTGCTCACAGCATTGTCAGCCACATCAGGTTTCTCAGGGCTGTGTCAATCCAGGTTTTGAATACCTCCAAAGCTGGAGACATCTCAACCTCTCTGGGCAGCCTGTGCCAGTGTTCAACCACCTTCATAGTAAAAAAAGTTTACTATTCACAGGAGTTTCCTGTATTTCAGTTTGAGAACACTGCCTCTTGTCCTGTCACTGGGCACCACTGAGGACAAGCTAGTCCTGTCTTTTTTACTCCACCAGCATGTATATATGCATATGGATAAGGCCTCTCAAGGCTTCCCTCATCTGGGGTCAGCAGTGCCAGGTGTCTCAGCCTCTCCTTGTATGAGCTGCTCCAGTCTCTTTATCATCTCCATGGCCCTTCATGAGACATTGCTAACAAGGCTGCCAGTGGCTGGCAGTCCAGAGCTCTCTGTATTCTGTCTTCTGATCAGCTCCTCTTTTGCTCTAACCACTCTGTCAGGCTGGAGAAGCCCGGCTGAAAATTGCTCATATGTTGATGTCTGTATGAAATCTCCCAGCCCGTGCACATGACGCTTCCCTGACAACATGCCAGAGTTGGATCGCTCGACTTGCTTTTTGTTTTCCTTTCTCTGCCAAACTCACAGACTCAGCAGCCACAGAAATATAACCTCCAAGGCATGAAGTCAGGGTTTTTTGTAAAGACACAGAAATCAGTGTTCATTTCTTTATTCTTGTTTTGGCAAGTGACGTTACTCGTTGCTCATATCCCCTACTACTTGTCTCCACTGGCAGTATAATGAGCAGTGAGCTGGCTCCCTACGTGCTCAGAAACTCATTCCTTTTTTGAGCTTAAATGTTGCAATCACTGAGACATCTAAGTCGGGCAGTTCTTGTAGATGGCTTGGAAATAACTGGGAGATCTTTCTGTGCTTTATTTCAGTAGAGGTGATTATGCATCCTTCTCCTTTATCGTTCTTCCTTTTTTTAGGCTGTAGCTTCTGCAGAGCATCTGTCTTCTACTCGCTGCTAAAAAAATCTGTGAGGATATACGATGTATTATAAAGATGGACAGTTACATACTTACATATGTGCATGCATACATACATACACACTACGAAGACTAGCAACCAAAATACAGGTTCTTTTTCCCTTGAGATATTCCTATTAGGGGCACCCAGAGTTATTTCTGCCTGCCTTTTCTTAAATGAAACTACCAAAACAGGCTTCTGAAATTGTTGCCTTTGTGGAATAATGGTCATGAATTAGGAGCAGCTTCAGGACTTTCCAGGCTTCCTCTGAGCCATATCTACTCTGGTTGCAACAGCATCTATAAATACAGGTGTGCAGAAAACAGGGTGGGATGAAGTTGCACATTGCTGAAAGTCCAAATAAAGCCAAGGCAGACTGATCTTCTAAGAGGATGCAGCTTCATGGCATTCACGTTTCAAAGTTTTCAAGTAAAGAAGGCATTGTAGTTTGGTAAATAGCGTAATAGCCTTCTAAAACTCTGACAGACTTTCCCAAGATTAGGAGAAAGAGGGAAATGAGAATTTTTAGTTCAAATAGCAAGTAAATCCCTTACTAGTCAATCTTCCTGAGGGGAAGGGAAGTTATTATATAGACCTGGCCAGGGAGGATCACATATTCCATCATAATAATTTCTGTGGGCAGAGACCCACAAACCTACAGTATGAAGGGACAGATGAAGAGACCACCATGCCCGCTGGAAGAATTACAGTCCACTGCTTTATAGCTATATGCTGCTTTGCCAATCCCTCTGAAGTTACAGCATTTCCATAATCCACGTAATACGCTGAAGAGTTATTAAGTTTGACTAAACCAAACAGCAGTGGGTGTGACAGCTGTGTGGTAAGTGCTTGACTCAAATGTCTACCACAGAACTTAAGTTTCTTATATATTTCTGTCCTTCTCAGTGAGGACAACAAGCAAGGCTGGAACTTATTGGTCAAGGGCTCAGTGGGGCTGTGTCAGAATGACTAAACACTTGTCCTGGTTGTGGCACCAGTCCCTGACTAATCTCTCCATGCCTGAGGTTTCAGTCTTTCCAATTGCTTTGTTCTCAGGAATTGCTCACAGCAGGAGAAGAGTAATATTGTTTCTGGAATAATTCCCCTAGACTTCAGCTGATCCAAGATTCGGGTAAATGTGTTGTAAGTGATATAGCAATACAAAAACATGAGGAAAAATGGGAAGTTGGTTAAATTTGCTACAAACAACTGGTGTTTGCAGCCTGTGTGTGCTGATAGGATACGGCACAGTTTCTGTCAGGATGGGTTGGATGCATCTCATTCTGCAAATCCTAGTCAATGAGTCTTGTAGCATGAAGTGACACACGTGTTTAGTTGTTTTCAGGAGATATATCTTAGTTGTGATGTGGAAATGCTCAGATGACTGCTATTATGTAGAGCCATATAAACAATGGACTTCATCACGAAGTCCAGAGACAAAGTGAAGCATAGCACAGAACTACTCTTGGATCTCCTGTTACTTATAGACTGTGTCCATTCAAGCATAAGAAAGCCTTTCTTCCTGGGATAACTGTTATTCTGTAAGCTCTCTGGTGTTACTTGGCTTTAATAATTAACTCCACCTATTGATATAGCTGGTTTGGTTTATTTACTTTAAAAACTGGGGATTTTTCAGATGCTTCTTGGAATAGCAGCTCTCTGCCCAGTAAAATGTAGGGTAGTTGGTAGTTTCCAGGGACTTTTCAGGGACATTTTGCCATACAACTAGCAGCAGAATTTGTGCAGTGTTTGTAGTCTCACCGGTTCTCGTTTTACAGTATGAAGGTTTGTTGGCTGATAGCTCCAAAGCCATGGCAGTACGAGAAAATGCATAAGCACAACCCTTGTTTTCTTGTGTGTAGATGATGTGTTCAGGAAAGTATAATCCAAATTCAGCTGCTATAGTGCACAAACTAAGTATTAAAAGAAAGTACAAAAGTACAGTACTAAGTAAAAAAGAAAGGCTTTTGAGCCAAAGAAGTCTTTCCAAATGGAAATTTTCTTGACAAAAGATGTGACCACTCTCTATAAGCATTGTTTGTCTGTGTTTTTGGATCATCACAGCTATAATAACTCTACTAATAAGCTTTATTTTGCATTGTAAACTCTGGTGTGAAATTAAATCTTGAATTGAGATGCAGATCCTGGAGGCAGTGGACTGCTAGCTAACATATGGAATATCTCATAATGAACTAATGCCTGATTCAGCCATATGATTAGCTGCAGTCTGTGAGGAACAACCTTTCAGTAAGTAACTAGAAAGAGGATTTAAACCTTTGCCTGTGGTTTATTTTGCTGTTACGCTCTAAGGTTTTTGATTCTCCTCCCCCCTTACAAATTCCAGCTATAACAAGTCTTACTTTGACAGTTGCTTATTCCTATGCAATTCCTTTCAGCTCACATCTGGGAATGATGGAGTTAAAGCCCAGCAGTTGTATGGGAGGAGCTATTATTCTGACATTGTTCTTAAGAATTCTTTGATATTCCTAATAAGATGTGAAGAAATACTCAAATAAGAAGCAAAACTATTCTGAATACATTCCCATCTGCAGGTCCCCCTAGATTCTTTCCTGTAATGTGGGAATGGAAAGAAGACACTGAGTCTGGACCATCAGACACCATTATGCTCCTCTGTTATGCAAGAAAATGATTGCTAGGCATGTTCATAAGGAGATCATCATTATACAATTAAAGTGAAACTAAGCTGGTGTTTGGGAGCATTTAAGCTGCCATTAGAAACTGAAGCTCAAGCTAATATCATATTTCAGCAATGTTCTGACACAAGCCCTGAAGGATATTGCCCTAAGTGAGTTTTGTCTGGATCTATACACTGGGACATACAACAGAGCTGATTCCTGGCATTGCAAAGATGCAACGCCAATAAAATATGCAGAAGAGTAACTCTGTAACACAGATAATTCTTCTGTTTGAGCCTCCAGGCTTGTTCTACCTTCCTTGCAGTAACTTCTAGCCTAAGCTGTATCAGACATGAGCAAAAGAACTTCCTCCATTCACTCTTACTTGAAGCAAAGACCATTTCTTTCCAAAAACCAATCCAATCTTGATTTGGAAATTGCCAGTGATAGAAGAATCAACCACAAGCCTGGATAAATGTTTCCAATGGTTAATTATCTCTGTGGTTAAAAAACATTCCTCACTTCTAGTATGAATTTTCCCAGCTTCCACTTTCAACCACTGTAGCTCATTATATTGTTATCAGCTACATTAAAGAGCCTGTTTTCATATTTCTCTTATCCATGAAGGCATTCCCAGGTGGGATTCAACTTATTCAGCTTTAGCTGTCAGGCACTCACTGCATAATCTAAATTAATTCAGTAGGTCACTCAATGCAGAGAGAGAGCCATCCCTCATCCACACTCCCTGCTGTGGCAGGCACATCTACTTTTTGTGATATAGACGGTCATTAATGCACCTTCGCTCTTCTCCTGTTTGACATTGTATGTGGACCCTGTGCCTGGATGACTCTTGATGTGACCCTTCCATGTTTGGTCATGCACAGAACAGAGGTTTTGTACAAGTGATGTCCCTAATAGGGCACTAACACCTCCAGGTTCTTGTCTAGTGTCCTTGAAATTCCAGATACATTCAACAGTGATCTGATTCCTGTGTCCTGCTTGTTCAACATTTACTTGGTATCCCTCTAGCTCTGTTAGAATTTATAATAACTGTGCAAGGCTTGTGATGACAGACAATCTGTCTGCCTCATCCTTGATAGTTTTTCTGTTCCAGACTGCTCAAGGCTGTTTGGTGATGTTGGGCCTGGCACTGCCCATGCAGTGCCCCCATCTTTTCCTCATATGGATGTCATATCCACTGAAATGGTTGATGAAGAAAGCTAATCTGGCAAATTTAAGGGTAAACATGCTGTTCCAGAAAGGGTGACTGAGCTTCCTCTTGAGGATAGAAGCATGATTTCCTCTAGCAGAGTCCTCAATCCCACAGTTCCCCAAGGCCTTCATTTTCCAAAAACATCAAGAGCTATTGGAGGAATTTCCTTTTCTTTCTATCCCACTCTGGACAGCTCAGCACCCAAACCACTTCCATGGTTTGCTTCTCTCCTTACTGAGAAAGCAGGATGTTTTCTAGACTTGTCCGCTTCCATCTTACAATTTCTTACTGGCAAAGGGGGAAAGAGTGGTGTCATTCCTTGACTCCATTAACAAGAATCATGCTGCTTTAGTATCACTCTTGAAGATTCACAGCAATTCCAATGAATCAGGTAACTAAACCAGGGAATATCTACAATAAGGATCTGAATGACCCTGGAACTAACGTCCATTTCTGAGTAGCATATTTTGCAAAAATAATATTTAAAAGGTGAAAACAATGAATGGAATAGTAGTACCACAATAAAAAGAAATAATTCAGTGATGTGAACTTGAAGGTTTCTGCCACCTGTATTCTTAGACTGGTGTGAATAATCTTTCATACCTTTAGTCTCAGAGATACAGCAGACACTGGACAAAAAACCCCATCTCTATGTAAGGAAGAATCTCCAGCCCAGGAATGCTGAAAAAGATTATCTGAGAATTAAGTCCTTGTGCGTAAACAGAATGGGGTCTACAAAACACTGGTGTGGTAACGTGACGCTTCACCCAGAGGCTAATGGCAAGGATTTCCGCTGTAGTGGCAATGTGACCCTTGAGACCCCCCTGGAAATGTGCTGCTGTTTACAGAGAAAATCACCCTGAATCGGTATGTGTCCTTGTGTTTATGTGTGTGTGTGATCACAGGCACAGCTCGTGATGGATATCACATTAGCAGAGTACTTTCACCACTGCTCATAGAAGCATAGATGTGCCAAAAGCTGTGATCCAGAGGGAACATGTCAAAGGCTGAGTGAGAACAGCTAATCCTTCATGTCTATGCCGCCTTTTCCGCTGTAATTGCCTGCAAGAATGCTGCCTATCACCAGCTGTGGCATGGTGTGTAGGCTAAAACCGAGCCAGGGGATCTCAGATCACCACAACTCCCTCCATGAAGGCTACTGCACTGTGATGCTAACATCCTGCAGCTGATGCCAGCCCAACCTGGATTTGCTCTGAAGTCAGATGTCATGTTCAGATGGCATCATTTCTGACAAATCTCCATCCCTGTTCCTCAAACAAGTATCAGAGTCTCTGATGCCCACAGAGTAGAGTCCTGAGTGTCATCATGGTTTGGTGGCAATTCCCTGACAGGGTTAAAACAAATTACACGGACTACTCTGAGATTTCAAGACTATAAACTCTACCAGAATTGGGAATTAGGAAGATTTATGGGGAAAAGCTGAATACGGCCTTTAGATCTGAACCTCTTCTGCTTGATCGTCATGGTTTGATACTGAAAGGCAATACACTGGGCAGAGGGATTCCCTCTTTACCCATAGAGATCTGAGTTATGGGTCTGTCCCTGCTTCACAAGAGTATTTATGCTTTGTATTTCTCCAGAACAGTTTCATAGCTCACAAATATTTGCACATGATGGAGCTGGAATAAGGCTTTTAAAGATTTGTAGATAATTTAGGCAGATAGCTCCCATTCATTTAAAGTAATTCTCTAGGAAGCATTAAAAAATAGCAGTCAGGGTTTTTAGGAGAAATCTCTGTGCCAAAAACCCTTTACACAGCTACTGCCAGTGCTACCGTGGAAATAATAACACTGTAAGATTTCAAAATCATGTTTATAAGCAGGAGCCACTATGGTTCAGAAAACTCCAGTGATTCACCAGCATTGTCGTTATGGTTAATTTTCCTGGAAAAGTACATTATTGCAGCAATTCCTCTTTTTTGTCATCACAGTGTTTATTTCATTATCTGTTTATTTTTACTGCTGGATCTTAGTTTGGCACAGAGATCCTAGGATCTAAAAAGAGTTTTAAAAACCATCAGCATTTTGAAACACATACAAATTGCCAGGAGATCTTATTTTTGGCTTTTTGAGTAACGTTGTGTTTTTGTACTTTTTAACAGCAATGAGCAATTCTCCTTCTCAAATAGCAGTGTATTTAAGTGACGTTTCATCTTCTGTGGCTGCAGTCCACTCTTTTGTAATGTGGGAAATACCCTCCCTCTGAACTGTGTAAATGATACGTCACATCCTCCGCAAGTCTGCCTTTTAGCAGAAAGTAGTAAACACCTCTGAGGTCCTGAGGACATGTTTTTAAAACTGTGTTCAGTACTTGCAAAGGTACTTGGTGATAACGCTAGCTGAGGAGTTAGAGAGAAAACAACAGGTCAGGAGAGAGTTTCGGAGGGCAGGGCAAGAGGAGCAACTGGGAAGCAATAGCATAAAATGGAGCAAAGGAAAATTACAGCCTAATTGCCTAGAAGCTGCTAGACTGACAACTAAGCCTCCCAGGGGAAACAGTGAGAGTCCCAGAGGATGAGCAGTAAACACAGGCCTGGATAAAGCACTGGAAAATGTGCTGCTTCCCAGAAACCCTCCTGCTATGTGATGGAGATGGATAGGATAGGATAGGATTGGATAGGATAGGATAGGATAGGATAGGATAGGATAATTGGCCCAAAGTGTCTCAGAAGTCATCTGTGAAGCATCTCTTGAGGAAGAGCGTGAGCAGGAGATGGTAGTCAGTCCCTCCTGTTACTCCAACCCCTGCCCTTCTCCCCTTTTCCCTTCCCTCCTCCTGTTGCTCACTTCTCCACTCCCTTCCTACCCTCCCCTATAAGGCCCCTCTTAAGCAGCTCTCTGTGTTTGTTGTAAGTCTTTCCAAAAAGCTTGACAGCACAGCAACAGTCTGGGTTATCAGAGTACACAGGAGGCATCAATATCACTCATGGTGTTATCACTCAGTGATACTGGCTGGCATGGCCCTTCATCACTTTCAGCTTATAAAATGGCCACAACTGAGCTTAAGGTTTTCCTGAGAGAAAATGAGTATGGACTTTAGGATGAGGGCCCTGCCATCACGGGATGGACTAAACACATGGGTGCAGCATGCACATACCATCCTCACTGCGTACATCTGGATCTGTGCTCATGGACAACACAGGCCAGAATTTTCAGATTTATGATGGATGTTTTCAAACATCCATCAGAAGGTTGATCCCATGTGACATGGACACCTGGGGAGCTTGGAATGAGGAAAGGTACAGGATAAACATCCTCCTTTGCCATAAAGAAGAAGGAAGGCACAGAGAGAAGCGTTTTAAGAGTGACATCAAAGTTTTCTCACCCAAAGGCAATCTCTCTGGGTCAGATTCCTCTGAACAAATAAGGACGTCTATGTCTAGGCATCCTAGGTCTCTCAGCATCAGCAGGTATAATAAGTACATGTAAAGGTTGACTTCTCATCTGTAGATAAACATTTCCAATGTGCCATATATTCCTTTGCATTGACTCAATGGGCATGCAAGAGTGATTAGCTCAGATGTAAATAGCTGTGTTGTAGACATACAATGACAGGTGACGTGAATCCTGCCTCTATGCCTTCCCCATGCCTCCTGTTTTCCCTCTTCACTAGGGCTACAGACATCAAACCTTAACACCGCTTCTGCTTCAATAGTTTAATTTCCCTTTGTTTTTCAGTCCATTTTTGATTCATGTCTGGACTTTGTGACTCCTTCCATGCCACTCCCTATACACAGAGCATTCCTCCAGTTGGGGTTTGACAAACATCCTGATTCTTAAAAGAACTCAGAGCACACCTGCTCTGTGAAATAGTGAAGCTGCAGTGGCCCCACCCTGAGCAGAGTTTGCTCAGTCCTGTGGTGTGCTGCTGGCATTGCCAAGTGAGGACCTCATCTCACTTGTACTTCACCGGTTCCTCATCGTGAGGAGGTGCTGGATCCTGCAGACAAAATAACAAATTTGCCTCTTTAAAACTTGGAAGGACAAGTCATTCTCTTTTACTGAGTGGAAGGTAGGGGGGAAATCGAAAGGAGATATGAGAACTATCTCGTGACTGTCATTAGGTGAATGACTTCTGCCAAAACGTGGGAATAAATTTCTCTATGTGGCCACCAAAAGTAAATTTGCAGCAAAGGTTAGATGTTAGGGAAAGATTTATGAAGGAAAGGATGGTGGGGGTCTAGATTGCATTGGTTAGATGGCAGACACTGCTACAGTTGTTTTTAAGACCAGGCTTGAGAAACATGTCACACCGCAGTCACAGCTAAGGAGCAGGGTGATAAGTTACATGGCTGTCCATGACCTGTTTCCCTCAAGTAGATAAGTATCCAAATGTGATGAATCACAGGGCAGGAATCCCACCTCATCCTGGGGCAGGACAGGGGCAGAGGGGGAAGGTTAGCATTTAGTGATGTAGTTTTGTAGCCACAGGCAAGGTTGTTGTCAGGGTCATGGCCCTGTTTGATTTTTAAAGAAGTTGCTTAATTCTGCAGAGCTCACAGAGACAACTCCAGCTGACAACAGTTGAAGTTCAGGAGAGGGTACAGAGTTGATGAGACAGTGGAAAAAAAATGCAGATGCATTTATGGCTCCTACTTATTGCTCTAAGAGACACATGAAAATACAGATCTGCCAGGTGATTTTTCTCATTTGGAGAACAGTTTTAAAGTTGGGAGTTGAACCCCATTCCTATATGCCAAAGAGCTGCCATGTGATCAGGCTTGCAGGTAGGCTGGAGAAATATCTGGTTTGACCTGGGGAATCCAGGTTTAAAGTAAGCACAGGAGGTAAGATGCTACCAGAGCTTGCAGTAAGGGCTACAGCACTAAGGCAGAATGGTTCCCTGAGGACACAGTTGGAAGATAATGTGAGTGCTGTCTCACAATCCATTTCCCTTTCCCAGCCCAGGAACCACTGCAAGCAGCAGCTCTTCTCATCTTTTTTCTTTTTCCCTTAACCTCATGAGAATTCCTATGTAGATTCAAATGCTCTGTCAGGACCTGATATCCTTCCTGACCAAAGCTGAGCCCCAAAAGCAAATAACATTTTCACCTTTTCCAATGGCTTCTGCAGCCCACCCCAAGCATCACATTGCTACATCTAAAGTGGTAGCAGTAACAAAGCCACATGGGACAACATTATCTCGGATTTATCTCCATGGACTTCCATTACAGCCATATGGATATATAGCCTTACCCTCGGCCCACACAACACTCTCATTAGGTGTCTAGACATCCTCTGTGCCGCTGTGCTATCCAGGTGATGATTTAATGAGTACTTTTTCTGTGACAACAGGAACTTGATGTTGTGAGAAATGAAATCTTTTCCATTCCTGTTTTCCTCAGGGACCTCTAAGACCTGTTAGATGTCTACCCCATGGAGCTGACACACAAAAGACAACTCACACTTCTGGTTCCAAGCAGTCACCAAGACAAGGAGACCTTTCTGAACATGTCCTAACTCCCTTCTAGCATATGCTTAGCTTCTTTCCACAGAAACACCTCTGCTGAGTCACATCCTTGTGATGAGCTGGGATTTGGCCAGGAGACACACCTGGAAATATGAACTGAGATACATACAAAGATACTGACCCAGCAAGCATGCTTTCACAGGGCCTACACTTGCTCTGGCACCCTGTAAATCCATCAGATGATTATTATGCTACATTTTACTCTTTAGGCAGTTACCCAGTTACTCAGCTCTAAGGTCCAGTCTGGCCTGTCCATTTCTACAAGCTAAGGGGTAAGATCCTGGTACTATTCCAGAATGGTGTCCTGTCTGGAGGCAAAGCTGTGCTGCTTGTGTGTGAGGAATGATGTGTGATGTTCCTCACATGACGTTGGTGATTGACTACAGCAGTCAGATTGACACATGCCATGGCTGTCTCTGTGGTGTCATGGTGGCCACACAGTCTGCACCAAGCCATGCTGCTGCCTCCTGATCAGAAGGTGACACAGAAATATTGTGTGTGTTGTCCTGCTGCAATAACCACACTGACAAGAAGAAGCAATCACCCTGAGGGAAACAAAAGCCTTGGGACTGACTGGAGGAAGAGGGAGGCATAACCTAGTCTGGATCAGTGCTTTGTCCTTCTGCATTAGGGCATACTCATCCTGGAATGGGTACAGTCAAGCTCATCCACATAAAACAATTCACACAATCTCTTAAGTTAGTGAGCTGTAATATCCCAGGGACACACTTCTTCACATCACATCTTCTTGGGTATCATCACCTGCACAGAGTTCTGAAGCTAGAGAAGTAGAAACGGGATGTGTTTCTGCTATTTGCATAGTCAAACCCAGCTTAGTGCAAACTCATGGACCTGGGCAGATTCAAGCACTACTGTAACGATACAGCCTCCTGTCACTCCTGACAGGGCTGGCAGCAGAAAGCCTTCTGAGAAGGGGTTGTGAAGCAGCCACAGGAGAGGTGGCAGGAGAGAGGAGGCCTAGCTAAGGAGCTGGCTGAGCCAGGCAAGTCAGGTGAGGCAGTGAATCAATGCATCATACCTTGGGCAACCACAAGAAAACTCCTCAAGCGGTTGCCCTTTGCAGGCAGGAGCATGTGTCTGCTGGGGTTCAATCCCCTCGCAGGGCCCAGCAGATTAGTCAGAGATGAATCAGATCTTTGCAGTCCTCCTTGCTCAAGTGTTTCTGGGTAGAGGAGGCAAAATATGAAACCTGTTTGTATTTTTTCTATGTGGCTGCTACTCTTGCTATAAACTGTAAAAACTGCACAAGGGCATTTTTTTCTGGGCAAATTTGCCTGCTGGGTGCACATATTAAGTTGTAAATCCAGTCTTTCATAGGAGAAAACAGCTTCATTTATACGTGTCCCATTAAGCAAGAACATACTTCATTATTTCTGGGGAGACCATTCTCCTGCCCACATGTTGAGGTATCTCGGAAGCAGTATGTAGCTCTTTGAGGACCTATTATTAATTTGAATTTATTGAGTGCTGACAGATGTGCTTGGTGCTTTATGGTCACATAAGGGAACCCTTGTGGCTGCACTGTTTCAAGAGAAAACTCCTATGAAAAGGTGGAAGCCCTTTTGGTTTAAGGAGGCTGAAAGACACTATTTTGGTTTTTGAAATGCTAGTCTCAGGAGCAATCCACAGCAAAGTGCTGATAAACATCAACAGCAGCAAACACAGACTTTCTCCTCTGCAATTGGCTGGATAACATTTGCTACATTGATTCTGTCTGCCTGAGCTATATCTGAGGAACACAAAGATGCTGGGCACATAGAAATCAAATTTGGCTTCTTTTCATCCATGTAACCATGAGAAGCCACCTTGTGCAGGTTTTCTTTGGTCTTCTGCATCTGGCTCTGCCATCATCCAGTCCCATGAAAGGGAATGGCATCTCCTGTGAGTTGCTAAAGAAGGTGTACTAATACAGAAAAAATCATATTCCCAAACATGATACTTTTAACACTTTTTCAGCAGTGATGAATCACAATTCAGCTAATGGAGGGACACTTGATTATAAAATTCTGTGTCTGGACTTGACATTACGAGGAGAAGAGATGTGAGTAGACCATACAGATTCACTTACCTTAACACTATATTTCTTCTTTAAAACAAAACTCTCTACTTTATGTGAGTAGATAATGTTTGGATTCCATGTTGTCTGTTCATGAGACTTTTTTGGTAGCTTAAAGTAAAATCTCACCAAACTCTTTACCTCATAACAACAGACAAGTACCTCTAGGTACTAACAATATGTGAACAGTTGTAAAGGCAAAGAGCAAACAGGTATACTCCCTTGTGTGGATGGCAGGAGAGGTGAGATCCAAAAGGCCCACACACATATATGATCTATAAAACTAGTGAGTCAGTGATACATGGGATGGAGTCCAGGAAACCATCCCATTAACCTTTTCCATGTCCTTAAGCTTGCTGTGTGATGGTGAGGGTGATAATAATTAAAAGAAGAATCTGTTATGTTTGGAGAGGTGACATGGCAGAACGTTATTGGTTTTTTTTTCTTTCCCCACCCACAGGTTAGATTACACTATAGAGAAAGAATTTACCCAAAGGCAGATAATGCTTAAACCATTTAGAAATAATTAATAGACACTGCAGTCATTGCATAGTACAGAAAACTGTGTCCTGAAAGGCTTCACAATAACTTTCCTTCTTAGAGTAAAGCATGTTTGTTTAGGCTTAGCTGGTGCTTCTGACTACCTAATTACTAAGAAATGAGGTAGCTGTTCTCTTAAGGAAGTCAGAAATACACACGGCTGAGTCCTGGGCAACACAGGCCACATCATTTTCACAAAATACTATGCAGATATGTTGGCAAATTAATTTTGCAGGTGGGGGCAGCAGCTCTGTTTGCTTCTTTAAATGTCTTTCTTTTGTATTTTCTAAATGTCCAAAATAGCTTTGCAGTTTATTTGCAGAATTGATTCCTTCCTTTTGTAACATTATGCATCAAAATAGCATCTTAGAGACAGCTGATGTCTTTGCTCAGGATCTGTGAGGAGCATCCTCCTGGCCATGGCCAGCAACAGGATCTCCCATGTCACTCATGAGTGATCACCATCCCTCTTGGGACCATGGGAGCATCAGGGAAGTGGATGCTCACCAAATAATGAGTTCCCAGGGCAGCATCATAAAACATGAAAAGTCATAGAAGCATAGAATCATTTGTGCTGGAAAAGACCTTCAAGATCATCAAGTCCAAACATTAACCTAACACTGCCAAGTCTACCACTAAACCATGTCTCTCACTACCACATCTACATGTCTTTGAAATATCTCCAGGCATGGTGACTCCACCTCTTACCTGGGCAGCCTGTTCCAATGTTTAATAACCCTTTCAGTGGAGAAATTTTTCCTAATGTCCAATCTAAACTTCTCCTGGTGCAACTTGAGGCCATTTCCTCTTGTTCTATCTCTTGTTACCTGGGAGAAGAGACCTCACTACAACAGTAATAATGTCTCCCCTGAGCCTCCTTTTCTCCAGACTAAACAATCCCAGTTCCCTCAGGTGCTCCTCAGAAGGCTTGTGATCTAGACCACTCACCAGCTTCATTGCTCTTCTTTAGACACACTCCAGCACCAAAATGTCCTTCTTGTAGTGAGAGGCACAAAACGGAATAAAGTATTCAAGGTGTGGCCAGGTACCAGTGCCAGACAGGAGGAGAATCCTATCTTCTCACTCGTGCCTGATGCTCATTTTGGCTGCCAATTTTTCCAGGGCACAGGAAGTGCCACAGCTTGTCTGCTGGCAACCCTTGCACCCCAGGGACATCACAGCTGGCACAAAGAGAAGCTAAAGCAGCCCCAGCTCCTTCACTTGCTAAACAGCACCATGGGGGGGGAAGGGGATGCATCCGCTCCCAAGGTTTTGCAGAGGAGGTTGGGAAACATCTCTTTTCCCCTGGGACTTCTTGCAGCTGCAGGCATAACACCCAACCGTGTCCTGCACTGGAGCCATAGAACAACTGAGCATCTTTCTGATGGTGCCGCTTCCTACCTCATGCTGCTTGCAGCTCTGGCACACAAGTCTTGGTTTGGCTTGAAGTGGGAAAGGTCTGTCCTGCTGAGCTGGGTTGTAAATGGGGGCTTAGCTATACAGGAGCAGGAAGCCAGCTTTCTGGATTTGCTTCTGTTGTTTGCCAAATACTCTCTATTCATGGGAAGATGATGAAAAACATTTCTGTGAGTTTGTGGCTGTCTAGTTCCTAGCAAGCCGTTAATGTGAGGGACGAGAGAAAAAACCAACCCCAAAACCTGGACAATTTACAAACCTTCTCTATAGCTCAAGTAGAGGCTTGGTCTAATATGTCTAATTGGCTGAAGCAGCTCTTACCATTTCCCAGACGATTACTTACGTGCATGTAACCACTCTAACTGCTATGCCTGTTACTGCCGCTGCATTCCTTCTTCCTGGCTGACATGGAGCAATGAAACTACCCAGGTTTGACATTACAAACCAGGTCATTGAATCCAGAGCATAAATGTAAAGGGCAATAAATACCCTGCTAATCCCTCCAGCAACACAAAAACAATAGCAGCAACTCCAGAAAACTTAAGATGGTGTTTATTAAGTTTTTTGGTTTTTTTTTTTATTGGAGTTCACATCATTCCAGTTTTAGAATATACACATACATTTGTGTCCAGATGTTTCACACTACTATAGCAGGACCCTAGTTTTTTCCTTGGACCCCAGGACTGTGATTGCCTGTGACTCTGACATGTCACATAACACCTCTCTGTGACTGAAGTCCCATATGTGAAATAAGCTTGACACACTTTGTTGAATTCTGGCTGTTTAGGCTATTAGGCTCTTCAGTGTTAAAGGACTTCTACTTCTCTATGGTATCCAACATAGTGACTTCCAAGCTTACTTCACATCTCTGAGGGAAAATGTAATAGAGAATAAACCACAGAGTTTCCATAAATTAAAAAGTTGTGCTCCCCTGACAGACAATCCGGCATTTTACCAGTCAGTTGTTAGGAAGGCAGTAAATGTTGTCTCCATTCTCTTAAAGATGCCTATTTTTTTTTCCTGATTTATGAAGGTTAATGATTTATGAAGGTTTATGAGTGATAAGGTCTCTGAAGGGAGACCTTATTGCTCACTACAACTACATGGATGGAGGTTGGAGAGAGCAGGGGGACAGCCTCTTCTTCCTGGACCAGAGGGAATGGGTGCAAGCTGTGCCAGGGGAAGTTTAGGCTGAATATTAGGAAACATTTCTTCACTGAAAAGGGTTATCAAACACTGATATGGTCTGCCCAGGGCAGCGGTGGAGTCACCATCACTGGAGGCATTTAAACAGCATGTGTACCTTGGTGCTTAGGGACATGGTTTAATGGTGAGCTTGCAGTGTTGGGTGAAAGGTTGGACTGGATGATCTTGAAGGTCTTTTCCAACCAAAGACATTCTGTGATTCTGTGTTCGTATTTTAATATTTTATATTCAGCCTGTCCTCAGCCTCCTCAAGTACTCCCATCTACCTCAGTAAAACTTCATCTGTTCATTGGAAGGCAGATCTGGGATGCCTAGGCAATATTTTCATGCTCACACCACTTTGTTTTCCAAGAGAAAGGTTTCAAGCCAAGTTTCACCTGGTTGGCCCAGTAACCAGCAGGGCTGGCGTTACAGACCACACAGACCTCCCTGTGAGAGTAGAGCACAAAAAATGAAAATTTGCAAAATAGGTGCAACATGAATGACTACAAGGCCAAATTACTTTCTCTGCAGATCAAGCTTTGTGATTTCCACACACAAAGCAGCATTGACAAGTATGATTTAGCCAAATGCATCTATTTCACTCAGAGCAAGAGACTTTTCTTCAGAATCTCAGCATCTCCAAGGGGTGATTCAGATCTTTGACCTGCTGTTCAGATGGTCCTCTCTTACTCCTTTGAGCATACAGGTAATAAGGGAAGGTCCTACCTTTAGCATCTCAGCTAGGTGAGATTACTTTTGCAGAAAATCTTTTCCCTTCCCTTGCCTTCCACTCCCCTCTTCATAGCAAGGATGCCATACTTTCCTTCCTTGCAATGATTTACTGGTTTTCACCTTGTCCCACTGGTTTCTTTCTCTTCATTTATGACATTTATTTACTTAAACCTGCATTTAGATGGGGCACAAAAAAGACTGCAAATAGTTTTTATCAGGAGCTTATATGAGGAGCTTATACTTACAGTATTTTAGCATTCTTAGAGAGACCAGGTATCTGTCTCTCATGCTTCTGTAGCATATTAGATCTGTTTACAAACTACTGGTTGAATACATCTGGTCCAGGGTCATCAAGCTGCTGCTGCTTATTTTCCTTTCAGCATGGCACTTTGGTCACAGAACCAGAAATGCTCCTTTTCCCAGCATCCCTCAAAATGATGATCTCTCTGAAGGACCTCTCCATTCCTAGGCTATCCAGCTAACCACCGATTGAGTCCCCCAGCACCCTACATACTGAATGGCTTTTAGGAGTGTTAGCTATGCTCAGGTGGCTTTTCATGGTGAAGGTTTCCCTCCCCATGGCTGCAGTCTGGGTTCTGCTCCCCATGCTCCTCAGAGTGCTCTGGCATCTTCCTTTCCCATCCTGCTGCAGCCTGGGCAGGAGCCTAGACTAAACACTTGACTGGCCAAGGAAACAGCTGGGGTATCCGTCATGTGCCACTTGTTCAGAGCAGACATGCTTATGTGTGAACCCAGCTGCTGGCTCACATTGCCTGCCCCTCTGCCCCTCCTACACCAATATCTTCATTCCCTCTTCCAGAGCTTTCGGAAATGGAAAACAAAGATTCAGGCTGTCTTGGATCCAGGCATGAGAGCACGGCAGGATGACGTCTATAAACATCTAGAAAATAATGGCTTCATTTAACTTTCAGCAGAAGGCTTATTTATCTCTGAAGAGATTACACCAAGTGTTTCCATGCAGAGCAGAGACATTGAGTGGATGTAAAACAATCACAGGAAACTTCTTATACATGAAAAAGGATTGTAAATTTCTGGCATAAATTTATGGATTACATTCATGAGACAGTAAGTCAGATGGTTCTGTTTTACATCCCCTAGAGATTTGCCCTTTTTACTGTTATTTGGAGTAGCAATGCTTAAACAGACTGGGAAAAGAAGGTGAAGAAGAGCAGCATGGTCTGTCTCCACAGGAGCCAGCAGGTGTTGGGAGGCATGGCAAGGGAGCTCTGGCTTGCCATTCTGGGCACTGCACCCATGGCCAAGCACAGCACCTTGGGAGCAAGGAATGATAGCTGTAAGTAGCCTGGCTGCACTCTGTGGGCTCTGAGGCTAATTCTGCATGGCAAAATAAAGAGGTAGATCAAGAGAGAGCCTAAATTCATGGAGCCTGAGGCTGCAGTGGCACTCTGGTGTGTGCACGCATGCCAGACATGCGAAAGGTCAGCAGCTCTGCACTGGAGTATGGTCTGGATGGTGCTTCACTGGCAGAGCAGATACATCATTGACCCAGACGTGGTGAAGGTTTCCAGGCAGAAGGAGATGGGCAATTCTGGTGAATGACCTTCAGGACACAGAAATTGATTCTCATCCTATTTGCTGCAGTCTGTTAGCAGTAGGATGTTGCCCCTGGAAGTCCAGTCACTTGAAGAGTGTCCCAAGCTGGTGAGGAACCTGTCCCCAACCTTCTACTCCAGCATAAAGGTATTGAGCCTAGAGCAGTGACTAGTGGGTTTCTCAGACAGAAAGGGGGAACCTTGGCAGCAACATGTAAGAGGAATGTCAGGTCAACTCTACTATTAAAAATTAATTAGACAACAGATTGACCAGGAGATACTGGAAATGCCCCAAACACAAAAATGGACTAAGAGAAGTATATTGCAAGCATCTCCTGCTCTCTGATATGACTTCCATTTGCATGCAGTAGCAGCAAAATACCATCTCCTGGCACTGGGGTTGATGTACATTTGTGGAAGATTCCTGACCCCAAACCACTCAATCCCTGGTTTTGTAGAGACAAAAAACAAAACAAACCAAAACAAACCCAAAATCCCAGTGATGCCCTGTGAGACAGCAAAAGAGTGATGTGAGACACTTTATAGTTTCTGGATGCTGGTTGAGTGGATAAGACTTTATGTGTTTCTACTAAGCCATCCTTGCAATGAGGGCTCTGCGGGAGGAAGACAGATGTGCTTCAGCAGAGACACTCTGGAGTCAGGGCAGGCAGATACCCTATGTTTCATTCTTTGGGTAGGCAGAAGAGACAGTGAGACAGAAGCAGAGACATGAAATGATCCTGCAGGGGTTAGAAAGCTTATAAAGAACATGCTTTTGGTCTCCCTTCCAGGTTGTGTTCAGTGCTCTTATTTAAGAAGAACAAGGAACCCAAGTATAATGGAAATTCAGTTACTGTAGGGACACTCACAAGTCTAGGTTGACTTAGAGCTGAGCGTACACATGAGCAGGCAATAAAGACATATTTCCTGTCCTAAAGAAGTGACCCAAATGAACATGGCAGGGAGAGGATGGGAAGAGAAATGAAGGCCACATGAGTCTTGTGCCCACCCAGCCAATGGATCCAGTATAGCCGGGGCAGAAGAGAGCTCTGTCACTCTCCTAGCACTAGTGCACAGCTACAGACCTCCATTGCCTCCTTGCAAAACTCTGTGGTTGGAGCAATATCTGGCTTCTGAAGTCCTCTGCAGATGATGGTTCTGGAGTCACAACCTCATGCAGTCTTAGCAGTCTTAGTATTTCTTTTACTGTGAAAGAATGGGTGTAGCTAAACACTTTAATTGAGGTACTTCTGTCAAGTGGAAATTATACATCTACAGATCCCTCCGGTCACCTGTCACTTCTGTACCTGAGCAATACAAGTGACTCAATGGTTCCAGGGCTGCTTTAAGTTAGTGATGAGTTCTTAGCCCTGAATTACAGTGTGGGGAGTGAAGAACCAGAAGGGAAAGTGAATCTTTTTAAAAGCTGTCTAAAGCAAAGCAGAGTCCTTCTCTCATTGATCCTGCACTCTGGGTTAGTTCCCCAGGCTCATGGTGTAATACTACTGTCTCTTCCCACATGCCTTTTTCAGTACAGGGCAAAAGCAAGTTTTTCCCTCCTCCCCTCCACTGCAGTGAAGCTCTGCAGAGGTTAGGGACTATGACTCTTGCTTATGCAGGTGTGAGCCAGTGCCGTCACAGGGAAGTCACTTGGGTCTTGGCACTGCTGCGATTTGCTCTGTTGTGCAAGTGGGATCCTAGCACACAGTAGGCTTCCCACTCCTTATTCAGTTAGTGGTTTGTCCTGCTCTGACCTGGATGTAGCAAGTGAGAAAAATACCGGATGAAGCCTAGTTTAATCCTAGGTTCTCTTTTAACTACTAACCAAGCCGCCTCTCTACCAGCATGTCACATTGAGAGGATGTGGACAAATATATCTGTGCTGAGGAGTGGCAAAGGCTGTAGTCTGCATTTAGAAATGCTGAGCAGCGTGTTTTTCTAAGCTGGCTAATTAGTATGGGCTTGAAACTAACGGCTGCATTTAACTGACAAGGCAATATGCCCTTCACCCATCCCTTGAGATGTCAGGAGAATTATTTCTTTTGAAAAGCATGCCCGTTAACTCGTGCCTCTCTATCCTCTTTGATCTTTTCAGCATAATCCTTTCCCTCTGTGCTCCTTTTCTCCCTACAGAGGAGACCATGAAAGCAAATCATACTGATTTGCAACTGGCTTTTCCTCCTGTGCCTGCTGCGTTGCATGGCTGGGTCTTCTGTGCCAGCAGCAGCAAACAGGGCAGCTCTGGCACCCTGGTCTCACATGAGGAGCTGGGGAAAAGGCAACACTATGGTCTCAAAGTGTTAGTAATGGTGCAACCACAAAAACAGAAATTGAACTGCTGCAAATGCCTCTGTCCTTCTCCAGGGCAGCAGGGAGATCAGGAAGAGGCAATGATTCAGAAAGTCACAATTTTCCTCCCAGGTTGTTCCCCTGGGCTCTGGGATTATGCTAAAAATTGATGACCTGGCCTTTAACTGAGAAGGAAGATAGACTTTTCTGACAAATCTCATTTGGATTCAAGTACCGTGCAATCCTGGCACATATACACCCAGATGTTTGTGATGTTTCCCCACACAAAGGTGCTTGTTAATATTTGATAAAAGCAATTCAGAGTCTAAAGGTAACTGGTATTTGGTGGGAAAGAAAAAAAAAGCAATATAGCAATAAATATACACTGATACTTAGGGCCAAATCTTTCCCTCAGCATGAAGAGTTCTGTACAAGGGTAGGAAATGTTTGTGTATCTCCAAAGTATCGTGTATATCCAGAAAGAATCAAGAAGTTAATTACCAAATTGGCAACTGCATTTCTCAGTCTTGTTAGCAGTGGCAAATCTGGCCTTGCACAGGAGTCAGAGGGATTTCAATGTTTTGGTTGCCCTTGAGATACAAGAGGTATCATTTTTGCAAGATAAATGTTTATCTTTTGCATCTCCAGAAATATGCTTGAAGAGACTCTTTGCTCCCACAAGGGTCAGTTTGGCTCTTGAAAAGACTCACTGACTTTGCATTTCCAAATAAAGATGCATCTAGTTTGGCTTCCACATTCCGTGAATAAGCTGATAGTAGCTGCATCCCAGGAGTGCTGAGCACTTCTCTGTATTATTTACAGTTACTGCAAGCTGCAGATCTTCAGGACTTCACCAGGTCAAGTCACCAGGACTTAAATCACTGCAGCATGGAATTATAGTCCTATTTAGAGCCACCAACACTTAAAAATTTTGTTCCAAGCCAACAATTGCCTGCAGTATCATAACAAATTTAAAAAAAAACCAACCAAAAAAACCCTAACCAAAACAGAAAAGAAAAGACGAGAAAAGAAGGAAGAAAAGAAAAGAAGAGAAAAGAAAAGAAAGAAGAGAAAAGAAGGAAGAAAAGAAGAGAAAAGAAAGAAGAGAAGAGAAGAGAAGAGAAGAGAAGAGAAGAGAAGAGAAGAGAAGAGAAGAGAAGAGAAGAGAAGAG